>QVTF01012088.1:0-12500 GCA_003573665.1 Oxygymnocypris stewartii | reverse complement strand
TGCTCGTGTGAGTGCAAATATAACATTAATTCTTATGGAATCTTTACATTTTTATTAAAAAAAATTCTAACTCTTATTGTTATGTATATATTTTTAATTAGCATCTGTAGGATTATTACGTTTTCTGGTCCAGCTGGTGAACATGGTGCATTTGATCACTTAATAAAGTAACATCACACTTCTCTTCTTATTATTAATGTTGTGAATTTTAATACTAAAGTTGGTTTAACAGTGGCGTTTGATTTTCTTACTACTTTGATCTCTAAAAGAGCTTTCTACAAGTAACATACTCCAGATATTTTTAGACAAACCCATGAAAAAGAAAACAGTTTGGCATCAATTTCAGATATAAGCAGAGGCGTCATGACCCCACTCCTCATTCTGCTGAGTTAGATGTGTTCCTGGGTCAACATATATTGTTGACCCTGGAACAACATTTTAATCAAAAAAATTTATCTTGACCATTTTCCAACACCTAAACCTAACCTTACCCATGAGTCATCCCTAAAATCAGAGGAACTGATAGATGAATGACACTGATGTACAAGCAACAAACACTGATTATAAGCCTAAACTTCACAACAATTATAAACTTGTTCTTCAAATCTGATTTGTTAATAACAATGTTGTTCCAGGGTCAACAAAGATGATGACCCAGGAACATGTCGCACTTGGTAAAATCAGGTTCTGCATGATGACCATTGAAAGTGAATTCATTCAAGAGATTCTGAGGAACTTCTATATTACATTTCCTAAAAAGATTGTTACATCTCAGACCAAAACGATTTGCATGTCATCCACAAAATTAGAATTTTGTAAACGATTGATGCATTTTGCCGATATATTTTTGTAATCCAAATAACCTCTTTCATTCTCATTCACAGAATGGGCAGTTTCTAGATCAAATGCATTGCATTTTATTTTTGCACAAAGTCGCTTTTTGATTCCGAATTTTGTGCAGAAAAAAAGTTCTGACTTTACATTTCTAGTTGCAGCATGCAACCATGTTTGGCCTTGAAATACTGCATGTTACGCCATTTTTTATTCCTCAGCCCAAACAAAACATATCTACCAAAACGTGGCATATATAATCATGATACACTGTGCCAAGCAGAGGCGTCTTGCCCATTCAAAGTGAGGGCACGTGCCTCCTCAGATTTTTGAGACAAGTGGATTTTGAATCCAGTTTCAAAAGACAAAAAATAGCAGATTAATATTTTCTATATTTAATACAATCATACCAGCATGATACATCAGTGCGTCTATCATCAGCTGCTAAATTCAAATCTGCGTTCGCTGGCTGGTGCTGAACCTGATACAGACGCGTTTATACAGCACTGTGCATTATAACCAATCACACACGATGCTGTTGAGCTTATGAATGTAAGGACCAATCAGAGGCGTTCAGATGAGTCATCGCTGAAATACTGGTGTTTTCTTCACTCGCTCACTGACTGAAAACCTCTATCTGGTGAATTCTCTCATTAGAAACAACTAAATGCAGATGTGTGTATGAGTCTGTAAGATGTTAATTTCACAGTGTAAACCGCTTCGGTGATTTTAATGGGTGTTTTTGAGAGTGCTTGAACTCTAGACTGTATGTGAAAATCTTATTTTCTCTCTTTCTGTACAATTAAAGTGTTATGATTAGTAGCCTAACTTACAATGTTTTTATTCACATTAATTAACATGTTAAATTCACATTAAATATAAAGTCAGTCGTATTAAAACTATGTTTAGCATGACGCCCATATCTGTTACTTAAGTAAACAGACATGTTTTTATGCGTAGACAATTACATTATTAGATTACTTTGACCATCGCCCAGATCAACTAACATCATCTACAAAGGTGAGAATTGAGATATTTCGTTTATATTTCGTTATAATTAACATTATAGTTAATGCGTTTGGGAATGTTTCGAATAAAAAGCAAAAAAAAATAAAAATAATAACTTAAGTGCTATTGTGGCTGATGTGTGTCAAATGATGACCCCCCCCCCCCCCCTCTCATTAACTCATACCCCCCCTCAAAAATAATGAGTGCATGACGCCTCTGGATATATGTATTTTAAATGCATAAAATTAACCATTTGCATTGCACAAACTGAATGTGGTGTATATTTGTAAATCATACATAAATTAAGCAGTTAAGATTTCTAATAGTACTAATAAACTGAATGTTTTAAATGCACGCTTTATACATTTATCATCAATAAATCCAATTTGTTTCAATCTTATACATTATTGATTAGTGTGTACTATACTGTATATTGATCATGTTCATACTTTATAAGTTAATTAATTTAATTGCTTTCACAAACAGATTTACGCCGATTCTAAGCAATTTGAATCGATGCATTTTGATTAAGATATTACAATTAATTAAAATAGATGCATTTAATTAATAAAATATGCCATGATTTTTTTGAGTGCAGAAATCTTTCCCGTTTCATGCAAGTATGACTGACAAATATGCATCATGCTAAGTTCATTAGGTTATGTTGGACAGGATTTTATAGGCAATTCAAATACATAAATATTACATATAAGCCTAAATATTTTTTAATCAGCAATCAAAAGTCACAGATCCCAATATGAACTCAAACATTTCAATAAATACACCCAAGAACAGCTAATCTGAGCTGCAACACTCATTTTATAGCTCTCTACTATGTTAGATATTGACTCATTTGTGTCGGTTTTTCTCATAATGTGTTTTAGACAATGTTGATACTAAAAGAAACATTAGTGTGCATTAGACAAGCTATGAAACATTAAGTGCAATGCCATTGTTCTACAGTCTTAGGTGATTTCGAAGATGAAAACCCGAGGACAAGATTGTAACACACCACAGCTGCTCAGAATGACTAGAATAAGATCCACACACACACACACACACACACACACACACACACACACACAATATTCATGAGGTCAATGTAAGATGACATTTAAAGCCCAGCAGACAAAGGCAAACAAACGCAAGATGGAAGGAGAGACTATGAGAGAAAGCATGAACATATGAAAATATTAACATTAGCTCTGCTCTGCTCTTAATCTCATTTCCGTTTCATCTCGTTCCTTTTCTTTGGTGTCGCTTTCATTTTTAATGGCAGCAAAATAGTAAAGGTAGCCACATTCCCTATTCAGACCTCAGGCACAGAAATGCTAATTCAGCACAGAGCACATCTCATGAAATGCATCTCTCAGACAGCGGCTCTCGTCTAATTAGTTCACGGCGACTGGATGGGAACAGGATCGACAAAGAGGTGCATGTATATAGATATGTATTCATGACAATAGTGATGTTTGAATTATTCCATATATGTCCATAGAAAACAACTACTGTGGTGATATGGTTTAGTGATAGTATAAGAAGAGGAGACATGCTGTCACTCTACAAGATGATCGAAATTAATCAAGTTTCACCTTGTCGATGCTAAATTGGTCAATATCGATGGTCAGTATCGGTGCTAAATTGGTCAATATCATGCTGAATTGGTCAATATCGATGCTGAATTGGTAAATATCGATGCTAAATTGGTCAATATCGATGCTGAATTGGTCAATATCGATGCTAATTGGTCAATATCGATGCTAATTGGTCAATATATGCTAAATTGGTCAATATCGATGCTAAATTGGTCAATATCGATGCTGAATTGGTCAATATCGATGCTAAATTGGTCAATATCGATGCTGAATTGGTCAATATCGATGCTAAATTGGTCAATATCGATGCTGAATTGGTCAATATCGATGCTAATTGGTCAATATCGATGCTAAATTGGTCAATATCGATGCTGAATTGGTCAATATCGATGCTAAATTGGTCAATATCGATGCTAATTGGTCAATATCGATGCTGAATTGGTCAATATCGATGCTGAATTGGTCAATATCGATGCTAAATTGGTCAATATCGATGCTGAATTGGTCAATATCGATGCTAAATTGGTCAATATCGATGCTGAATTGGTCAATATCGATGCTAAATTGGTCAATATCGATGCTAAATTGGTCAATATCGATGCTGAATTGGTCAATATCGATGCTAAATTGGTCAATATCGATGCTGAATTGGTCAATATCGATGCTAAATTGGTCAATATCGATGCTGAATTGGTCAATATCGATGCTGAATTGGTCAATATCGATGCTAAATTGGTCAATATCGATGCTAAATTGGTCAATATAAATGCTAAATTGGTCAATATCGATGCTAAATTGGTCAATATCGATGCTAAATTGGTCAATATAAATGCTAAATTGGTCAATATCGATGCTAAATTGGTCAATATCGATGTTAAATTGGTCGACATATTTATGTATGTCAAATTTATATTCAAATGTACTTTTAATCCTACACACACATCCATTCGTGTGTGTGTGTGTGTAATATTTATATACCCATCCCCCCCCCCACACACACACACACACTAGTGATGTCAAATCGATTAGTCATGATTAACACATCCAACGTTTGTGTTTACATAATATATGTGTGTGTACTGTGTATATTTATGTAAATACACACACATACATATACAGTATATATTTAAGAAATATATGTAATATATTCATATTTATATATATATATGTGTGTGTGTGTATTGTATGTATTATAAGTAAAACAAACTGGAAATTAAACGGCAATTTTAAAAGCACACTCAACTCTTAAAAACAGGGCCAGCAGTGTTTTCAAACATACAAGCGATAGAGGTTGCTATGGTCCTCGTCCTCTGTTTGCCTGTGTAACTAGATGTTGATGACAGACTGAGGTCTGAATGTGAGTAAACAGCTGTGTGCTGCTGAAGCAGCTGCTGATTTAACTTCTCCACCTGACACCTCACATCAGGCGCTCCACACAGGCTAATACGCAAACACTTGTGCCTCATATTGTCTGTTGGTTTGGAATAAAACAGATTTTTGTTCATGAGGACTGTACAATGACGCAACATGTATGTATGCTTTTTGATTGTTTAAAAAAATGCATACTTTAGTGTCTTATTTAGGTTAATTTGACTTGATAGTCAAATCTAGAACCATGATTTATTATATATTATTACAATGTGGTACCAATCCTAAAAGGATCAAATAATGACCAGACAAATAAGATAAACTGAAAATCCAATTTGTTTAGAATTAAGGGTTTTATCCGGTCCCTTTTATTTTGTTCTACATTTTTTTAGATCTAATTAGAAATCCATCAGCAGACATGATTTTGAAAATTCCAATTTTGTTCTTATTTATTTTTAATTGAAGTAGTGGTGTATGCTAATCATCGCTGTCACTATTTCTCATACTTGTTGTTAGCCATTTGAACAAACCCTTTAGACTTAATATCAAGCTTTGTAACTCATCCTGCAACATTTGTGCTAATGATGTATCTGTGCAAATCAATATTTCATGTCCATCTATTTATTAATTTATTCATCAGGGTCCAGAATAACCTGTTGTAGTTTAATGGCTGACTGTAGTTATCCCTATAAAAAAATAATCAGTCGCTGCCTTAATTTTGAAGAATAATCAAATTGACTGCTCGAGTCATTTCACAACTTAAATTAAATTAAACTGATTTAAAAATAAATAAAATCTTGTGTAATTTAAAAAAATTAAACTGAAATGAATTACAATTATTTTGATGGGTTAAAGTGGAAATGATAAAAAAATGTGTGTGTATATATATATATATATATATATATGCAGGCCGTTGTAGGAGGCGGGTAGGATGGGTGTGTGTATATATGTATATATACACACACACGCATGCACGCACGCACGCACGCGCACACACACACACACACACACACAAACACACACTCATTGGCCACTTTATTAGGTACACCTTGCTAGTACCGGGTTGGACCCCCTTTTGTCTTCAGAACTGCCTTAATTCTTCGTGGCATTGATTCAACAAGGTGTTGGAAACATTCCTCAGAGATTTGGTCCATATTGTCATGATAGCATCACACAGTTGCTGCAGATTTGTCGTCTGCACATCCATGATGTGAATCTCCCGTTCCACCACATCCCAAAGGTGCTCTATTGGATTGAGATCTGGTGACTGTGGAGGCCGTTTGAGTAAAGTGAACTCATTGTCATGTTCAAGAAACCAGTCTGAGATGATTTGAGCTTTGTGACGGTGCATTATCCTGCTGGAAGTACATCAGAAGATGGTACACTGTAGTCATAAAGGATGGACATGGTCAGCAACAATACTCAGGTAGACTGTGGTGTTTAAACAATGCTTAATTGGTACTAAGTGTGCCAATAAAATATCCCCCACACCATTACACCACCACCCACCAGCCTGAACCGTTGAGACAAGACAGGATGGATCCATGCTTTCATGTTCTTTACGTCAAATTCTGACCCTACATCTGAATGTTGCAGCAGAAATCAGACTCATCAGACCAGGCAACATTTTTCCAGTCTTCTGTTGTCCGGTTTTGGTGAGTCTGTGTGAATTGTATCCTCCGTGTGCTGTTCTTATCTGACAGGAGCGGCACTCAGTGTGGTCTTCTGCTGCTGGAGTCCATCTGCTTCAGGGTTCGACGTGTTGTGTGTTCAGAGATGGTATTCTGCAGATCTTGGTTGTAACGAGTGGTTATTTGAGTTACTGTTGTCTTTCTATCATCTCTAACCAGTCTGTCCATTCTCCTCTGACCTCTGACATCAACAAGGCATTTTCGTCCACACAACTGCCGCTCACTGGATATTTTCTCTTTTTCTGTCCATTCTCTGTAAACCCTAGAGATGGTTGTGTGTGAAAATCCCAGTAGATCAGTAGTTTCTGAAATACTCAGACCAGTCCGTCTGTCACCAACAACCATTCCACGTTCAAAGTCTCTTAAATCTCCTTTCTTCCCCGTTCTGATGCTCGGTTTGAACTTCAGCAAATCGTCTTCACCACATCTAGATGCCTAAATGCATTGAGTCGCTGCATGTGATTGGCTGATTAGCAATTTATGTTACCAAGAAATTGAACAAGTGTACCTAATAAAGTGGCCAGTGAGTGTGTATCTGTATGTGACACTCTCTGTAAAATCCAGGCTAAAGTCTCAAAATCTAATTATGCAATAACGAGCATCAAAATTAGATTTCTGCCATTAATTTCACCATAATTTGAAACTTTGACATGACCTTACTCAGTCAATATTAAAGATATAAAGGTTACATTTTCACAGAATGTTCTTTACCATAAGGATGATTTTATTTTGTAGAAAACAGCAAATCACAAAAAAATGCCTTTAGCTGGGTTTTCACAGAGAGGGTCATATATATATATTGAATCCAAGTTTATGTACAATTTAAAGTCTTATTCTGTGTGGTTGCAGATTTTTCAGGTAGCCTTTTGTACTGAAAAAAAACAAGTTTTCTTGAAAGTATTAAAGTATTAAAATGCTGTATTCTGAAGAGATGATGTCAGGTTTTGGGGCCTGTGGTGTGTTTTCATCAGAGGATTGCTGTAGATTAGGCAGGTCTGGTTAAAACCTCAGCTACCCCTGAGAGAGATCTTACAGATTCAATCCCAGAAATCCCTGACCATTACCTCACACAATCGCTGTGATGTTTATGTGCTTTTGCAGGATCTACTGACAGCTGGAAGCTCCGACGGATCACATGAGTTCAAGCACAAGTGCATTAATCCTTCAATGTCATTAATCTGGATTAGGTCAAACAAAGACTTCCGATAATCAGTCTTTAATCACTCTTGGAAGTGGCCTGGGCATGTCAGGAATACATCAGCGTCTGGGATGTGATGTTGGCGGTTTCTCTGAGCTGTTTTTCAGTCAGAGACATTCTGCGATGTTACGCTTTAGAGACACATAAAGACTTCAGCAGTTATTCAGTATTATTTATACTATTACAGTAATATTTTGAATGAGCTTTTATTTTTATATTTTCAGCTTTGATTTCAGTTTAGGTTTTAGTAGTTTATATGTGCTTTGTCATTTTTAATAGTTTCTGTTTTTTTATTTTTTAAAGATTTTTACATTCATTTAAATTCATTTTTGCTTTCATTTTATTTCAATTTACTTATAGTCACTTTAGTACTTAAACTTATTTAAGTTCAATGCCAAAGCAACATTTCTATTTACTTTCAAGTTCTGTAGGTTTATGTGCTAATTATTTTTAGTTTAGTTTAGTTGAATTGCTGAAAACATTTTCAGTTTTAGTTAAGAATTAGAATTTTGTGATTTTTTAAACCACTCATAGGATTATGAATTATACTAATTTTAGTATGGTAAGAAAAAGAAACTTATGAACTAATTAATATTGTTTATTGCAAGCAACACGTTAAATCTGTGCATACTGGCCATATAGAATAATAACACATAATAAGTGCCATTAAAATGTTTATAAAATTAAATGTTCAATAATCCATATTTTTAAATGATTGTATTAATTTCCATGAGTTTTCTCTTGTTCTGGAAATAACTATTTCAAAATGTTAAGTATAAGATTTGTCATCAATGCGTCAAGAAAATGAGTGAATCCTTATATCCTGGAAAAAATGCACATTTTTATGTGGTCTGTGTTGTTTATTTATTTAGTCATTTTAAAGACTAAAGCTCAAAACAATGAGTCACTCAATGTTTGCGAATGTGTGTTTATAGGATGGGTGAAAGGTTGAATTTGTATTTCAACTCAAAAAAATGTAAATGCTGTCATCATTTACTCTCCTTCATGTCTCTCCAAAACCCATTTTAGCATACGCTTTATTTCAAGGTGTCCTGTTACAGTGTATTCTAACATTTAAGTACTGATAACTATTTTAGTCAATCAATGCTTTAAAAAAGTCCTTTTGTTTTTTTCTTGAAACGTGGATTTCCAGATTTTCAGCCAATTTAATCAACATTTTTATCAGTTCTCCATACAAAGTAAATTCAGAAGACTTGGAATGAATACTGTTATGCATAGTAAATTATTTTCAAAGTTGTAAATAAAGATTATTGGAGTATGTTTTACTAGTAAATACTATTTCAGTCTTTCTACTTCCAAACGTCATGTTTGATTCGATGTGTTACTTACTTGGCCATTTCTGTGTTTCTTTTGCAAGTTCTGAGTGAAAATGAATCCTACACTAGCTTTTTTTTGTTATTTTTGAATACTGACAGCTGTACTTATTCAACTTTCACTGAAGGAAAAAACAAGCCAGGACTTTCTGCTGAACAAAGAAAGTAAGTTATACAGGGGGCTGGAATGACACGAGGGTGAGTAATTGACAGACTTTTCATTTCGGGGTGAATTATTCCTTTAACAGACCCTCGAAATAAATCTAAGACAACTAACCTGCATAAGCCTTCACGAGCGGGGTCTCTCTCTCTAAAATAAATATAATCCAGAGCTCGGGAGATCTTCACCAACCACACATTTACAAGTCTAATTTAATCTGCAGTGAAACGCTCTCATCGCGGAGCAATGACAGCTTTAAACCCGAGTTACTGTACAGCTGGAGGGAGCTGTGGGTGGTTTGAGATTTCTTCAAAGAGCAAAACCAGTCGCTGAAATGCATATTAGATATATAAAAGACTCTAATAGACGGCGTTTCCCTCTCCCACGAAGCGCTCAGAAAATCTTCTCAAAGCCACTGCCTGCTCGTCTGCTCCTTAATATAGCACCGGGATCGAAAATATTTGGTTTATACCAACGGCAACAGAAAAAAAGAGAGTTTTGTTCACGTTAAACCTTCTTATGTCAGAAAATAGACGCCCGCTGGGCAGTTTCAGAGGCATTTAATAAGTGGTTTTCTAGAGTCGTATGGATGCCTTGTCCTGATTTATTCACACTTTGTTACTAAAACCTGCTTGTGTGGGTTTAAGCTTCATAATTTGCTAATTAGAATTTGTATTCTAATTAGTCTTTCAGTCATACTGGTTCATTTGGATGAATATAGCTCGAAAATACCCTCAGATTAAAGCTTTAATTGCTACTGCATAAACTGCCAAACACCAGCTATATTAACAAATCCTGCGGCAGACTGAGAGTAAGAAGAAGAACACTTGACAAATCACAGGCTCTGCCAGGAAACAAATGTGTGTTTACAAGACCATATAAGAGCTTTTCTGAGAAAACCTATCACTGAAAGAATCAAGAGTTTAGTTTGAGGCTCTTAACAGAAAACGAAATATCCACAAGCATAAGCATGCATTCAGATGTGTTATGTGACCGTGTTTAGAGTGTGTCTGGCTCAGAAACAACTACATCTTACATTGATATTATTTATTTAGTGAGTTAAAAACAACTATTTGCCGACTGGGAAAGAAAAATGTATTCCTTAAATTGCATTTGAACAGATCTATTTCTTTCTTTGTTTATTTATTGATTTAAAATGTTTTTTTTTGCTTTCTGTTTGCCAATTGTGTGATACAAATGTAGGATTTATTCTCTGAAAACAAGTCTCAATATCTTTCAGTGTAGATATAGTTTCGATATTTCTACAGGATAAAAACACAAAAATATTAATAGTATTTTTTCTAATATTGTGATTTTTTTTATGTTTGTTAAAATTTCATTTTTAAACCATTATGGATTCAAACAAGTCTTAATAGCTTTCATAATGTTGCTTTTACAGGAAACAAATACATTCAATTAATGATTTATTCTCTAAAAAACTAGTTTTAATAATAGCTTTCATAGTTTTGCTTTGGATGTTTTAAAGATGTTAAACAAATTACAGGATAAAAGTACAAAATACTATTTATTTATTTGTTTGTTTACAATATTGTGTAAAATTGGCCAGTTTTTGTCCAGACCAAGCTTCAGAGTGCACCAGTATTTATTCAACTGTTTTGAAATTAATTCATCAAGTAATTAATTCATTTTTTAAACTATTCGACTATCCAACCACTGTGACACAGACACACACACACACACACAGTCACACACACACACACAGTCACACACACACACAGACACAAGACACACACACAGACACACACACACACACAGTCACATACAGACACAGACCGACAGACACACATACAGCACAGACACAACACATCACACACACACACACACACACACACACACCACACACACACACACACACAACACACAGTGGGTGGCTTTAACCGTTAGCGGCATCAGTTTCCTCTCTTCGCTACAAGACGAGGATCCTACAGCTGCTGCTCTAATCACTGTAATTAAGAGATAATTGGCATTAATTATTCTCACATAAGCTCATCACAAATCACAACGGGAAAATGGCTACTGCTGTGTTCCACACACGACACAAGCCGTGGTTAAGCTCTCAGAGACGCTTCGAAGCGTGTTGAATTTACAATGCATGTCTTCTCCTTACTGAAGTGTAAAGCATCTTCAATCAGATGCAAGAGTGATCGTTTATATTCAGTTTAAATTGGTTTAATATTGGCACATTTGGATGAAATGTGAGTTGCTTGTATCAATCAATTCTACGCATTTATTTTTGATTGTCAGTCAAGCATCAACATTACTATTGCTTCAAACTGAAGGGCAGTAATTTTACACAAATCCTTGGTTACAAATACTTGGAGACTTAAGAATGCAGGACATAACAACACCCAAGAACACCTTAGCAATCTGGAAGCTCTGTAGCAACCCAGAACACCATAGCAACCCACATAGAAATACTGTTTAAAACAACGCATAATAACCCTAGCAAAAGACATAGAAACAACCTAGACACAAACTAGAACACCATAGCAACAACACAAAACACCAAAGGAACACCTTAGAAACAACCCTAGACATTATAGAACACACTCTAGCAACAACCCAGAAAACCCTAGCAACCACCAAAACACCCAATCGCCCACGTATCAATAGTCTAGAAAGCACATAGGAACACCCTAGCAACAACCTGGAACAGAACACTATACAAAAACAACCCAAAACACTCTAGCAACCACATATCAGCTCCATAGAAACCACCCAAAATGCTCTATCAACCACATATCAACACCTTAGAAACAGCCCAGAACTCCCTAGAACCAAATAACACCCTATAACAAGTCACAACACCATAGCACCCACATAGCAACACCATAGAAACCATGCCAGAACACCATAGTAACCACATAGAAATACTGTTTAAACAACCCATAATATCGTAGCAAAGACATATAAACAACCCTAAACACAACTTAGAACACCATAGGAACACACAGGAAACAAACCAGAACACCCTGGCAACCACATATCAACATTCTAGAAACCATAGCAACACCCTAGCGACAGCTCTGTAGTGACACATTAGCCCCTTTCACACAGAAAATCCAGTAAATTTGCGTAAAATTACAGGAACGACTTTACCGGTAAATACACAAATGTGCTGTTCACACAGACACAGGTGATGTTCCACCCTTTTACCGGTACAGCACCATTCACACATTAGTTTCAAATTACCGGTAACTTCTGTGACATCATTAATCAGAGATGACCTCTAAACGGCTGCTCCTCACGGTGAGCACAAGCGGTCAGTGTTTTTGTATTTTTGAAAAGGTTCTG
>QVTF01012086.1:0-18010 GCA_003573665.1 Oxygymnocypris stewartii | reverse complement strand
ACACACAACACACACACACACACCACCCACCCTCTTTATGTGAATCTATAAGTGGCATTTAATTCAAAGCGTTCTTGATGTTTTCCAGCACAGCTCATTAGAGTTTAATCAGCGCTGATAATCAGCTGTTTTTAAGCGAGCAGCCGCTGTCTAATAACAAATTAACACATCCTCTGACTTTCAGAAATCTGTTCCTCACCTCAGGCATATCTGTCATATTTCTACAAGTGGACCTCGAGGGAAAAAGCAGTGAAATATAGTTTTGTGCTTGTTTTTGCACTGTAGTATAGAGGCCTTTATGTCAATCAAGTCAAGTCACCTTTATTTATATAGCGCTTTTAACAATACAAATTGTAACAAAGCACTGCACAATATAAAAATAGGCAAATTGTGTCAATAATGTAAAATGACAGGATTTAACACTCAATTATCAGCTGAATGCATTTCATTATTGAATTTAGTAATGCATTGTCCAGCTTAGTTCAGTTTAAATAATATCTGTGCAATCAAGTCGATGATTGTGCTGGAAATGAAGTGTCCCCAACTAAGCAAGCCAGAGGCGACAGCGGCAAGGAACGAAAACTCCATCGGTGACAGAATGGAGAAAAAACCTTGGGAGAAACCAGGCTCAGTCGGGGGCCAGTTCCCCTCCGGCCAGACGAATCAGTAGTTTGTTCCAACTGCAGCAAAGTCAGAGTGTAAGTGGTCCACTGGTTCCAGGGGTCTTTCCCCGATGGATGTCTAGGTGACGAGGTCCTCACTGGAGATCTGTCTCTGGGGCTCATCTATGTGTCCTAGACTCCGCTGACGGTAGGGCTGTAGGGCTGTAGAGGTTGTCTCCAGGTGCTGATCCTCCATTTATGGCAGACTTTGGTTAAGTCAGTATAATCGCTGATGGTTGGCTTCCTCTGAGGTCCTCGAGGGGTTGTCATCGTCTCTTCTCAGGTGTTCGGTCATCTCTATCGTTTAAGGGTAGGATCCAGACTGAGCTTGTGTAATTCCTAACTACCACGGGATGTTAATCCCGTGGCAGTAACATAGAAACAGTAAGACAATTAGCGTAGCAGCGGCTCCATCCAGGAATAACCCTGGATGAAATTATCAGTATAACCCAAGCTAAAGCATAATAATGTGCATTGTTCAGATGACTGGCAGTACAAGATTGTGAGATGCATTATATGAATGCTTGGCTAAAGAGATGCGTCTTTAATCTAGATTTAAACAGAGAGAGTGTGTCTGAACCCCGAACGTTTTCAGGAAGGCTATTCCAGAGTTTAGGAGCCATATATGAAAAAGTTCTACCTCCTTTAGTGGACTTTGCTATCCTAGGTACTACCAAGAGTCCAGAGTTTTGCGACCTTAGGGAGCGGGTTGGATTGTAGCGTGATAAAAGATTAGTTAGGTACGCAGGAGCTAAATCATTTAGGGCCTTATAGGCAAGTAATAATATTTTGTAACTGATACGAAACTTAATAGGTAGCCAGTGCAGAGACTGTAAAATTGGAGTAATATGGTCATATTTTCTTGACCTGGTAAGGACTCTAGCCGCAGCATTTTGTACTATCTGTAGCTTGTTTATTGAAGATGCAGGACAACCACCTAGCAGTGCATTACAATAGTCCAGTCTAGAGGTCATGAATGCATGAACTAACTTTTCTGCATCAGAAACACTTAACATGTTCCGTAGCTTGGAAATGTTTCTAAGATGGAAGAATGCTGTTTTTGTAACATTGGAAATATGATTTTCAAAAGATAGGTTGCTGTCTAATATAACACCCAGATTTTTAACTGTAGAGGAAGTAACAGTACATCCGTCTAGTTGCAAATTGTAATCCAAGAGATTCTGTGTACTGTTTTTAGGTCCAAAGTAATATCTCGGTCTTATCTGAATTTAATAGAGAAAATTACTGGTCATCCAATCTTTTATATTTTTAACACACTCTGTTAGCTTAGATA
The DNA here is from genome assembly GCA_003573665.1 of Oxygymnocypris stewartii. Classification (NCBI taxonomy): domain Eukaryota; kingdom Metazoa; phylum Chordata; class Actinopteri; order Cypriniformes; family Cyprinidae; genus Oxygymnocypris; species Oxygymnocypris stewartii. Next base: position 16,054 of record QVTF01012086.1, on the reverse strand, counting down.
GTTTCGAAGTTTCATCTGGTTTTGTTGAGATATATAGTTGAGTGTCATCAGCATAACAATGGAAACTAATCCCGTATTTTCTAATAATATTACCAAGGGGCAGCATATATAATGAAAATAATAGAGGACCTAGGACAGATCCTTGTGGTACTCCATACTTTACTGGTGATAATTGAGATGACTCCCCGTTTAAATAAACAAAGTGGTAGCGATCGGACAGGTAGGATCTAAACCATCTTAGAGCCTGCCCTTGAACCTGTAGTTTTGTAATCGATCTATCAGTATGTCATGATCTATAGTGTCGAACGCAGCACTAAGATCAAGTAAAACTAGCAACGAGATACAGCCTTTGTCTGACGCAAGAAGCAAGTCATTTGTAATTTTAACAAGTGCAGTTTCTGTGCTATGGCGGGGCCTGAAACCTGACTGAAATTCTTCATAGATATCATTTTTTTGCAAAAAGGACACAATTGAGCAGACACTACTTTTTCTAATATTTTCGACATAAACGGAAGATTTGAAATGGGCTGTAATTTGCCAGTTCACAAGGATCTAATTTTGGTTTCTTAATAAGAGGCTTAATAACTGCCAGCTTAAATGGTTTTGGGACGTGACCTAAAGATAGCGAGGAGTTAATAATATTGAGAAGCGGTTGTTCTGCAACAGGTAACAACTCTTTCAATAGTTTAGTTGGTACAGGATCTAATAAACATGTTGTTGGTTTAGATGCAGTGATAAGTTTTTTAGCTCATCCTGTCCTATAGTTGTAAAGCACTGCAGTTTTTCTTTGGGTGCGATGAATGATGCTGAAGTACTAGACGCTGTAGAATCTACGTTTGTTATTGTATTTCTGATATTATCTATTTTATCAGTAAAGAAATTCATAAAGTCATTACTATTAAACTGTGAGGGAATATTTAGATCGGGTGACATCTGTTTATTTGTTAATCTAGCCACTGTGCTAAATAAAAACCTTGGATTGTTTTGGTGATTATCTATGAGTTTGCGGATATACTCGGTTCTTGCAGTTTTTAGAGCCTGTCTATAGCTGGACATACTGTTTTTCCACGCAATTCTAAAGACTTCCAAGTTACTTTTTCTCCATTTGCGCTCAAGAATACGAGTTTCTTTCTTGAGAGAATGGGTATAACTGTTGTACCATGGCGCAGCACGTTTTTCTCTAACCTTTTTTAATTTGATGGGTGCAACAGTTTCTAACGTATTGAGAAGATAGTTCCCATGTTGCTAGTAATTGTGTCTAGTTCATCTGTATTTATGGGTACACAGAGCAGTTGAGATAAATCAGGCAGGTTATTTGGAATCTGTCTTTAGTGGCTGGAATAATAATTCTGCCTGGACGATAACGCGGAGCCATATAGTTAATATCAGTAATATGCAGTATTGCACGATACAAGGAAATGTCAATAACATCATCACTTTGAGGTATGATATCTATATCAGTTAGATCAATTCCATGCGATATTATTAAATCTAGCGTAGTGATTAAAACGATGTGTCGGCCTGGTGACATTTTGCTTGACGCCAAAAGAGTTTATTAGGTCAGTAAACGCAAGTCCTAACGCATCATTTGTATTATCACGTGAATGTTAAAATCTCCAACAATTAGTGCTTATCAACATTAACCAATAGATCTGAGAGAAAATCTGCAAATTCTTTTAGAAAATCTGTATATGGTCCTGGCGGTCTATACACAGTAGCCAGAGCAAGAGATAGGACAGATTTATTTTGCTTATCTGACAGTTTAACATTGAGCATAAGTATTTCGAATGAGTCAAACCTGTATCCTGTTTTCTGAGTAACATTGAGAATATCACTATATATTGTTGCGACACCACCGCCGCCAACGACCAGTCTGACGAGGCTCATGCTTATAACAGTAGCTTGGTGGAGTAGATTCATTAGACCAAAATAATCATTTGTTTTAAGCCAGGTTTCAGTCAGACAGAGTACATCAAAACTATTATCTGTGATTATTTCATTTACAATAACTGCTTTCGGTGTGAGTGATCGGATATTTTGGAGCCCAAGTTTTAAAAAATTGTTTTTGTTTATTTATTTAGCATTTTTCTGGTTTAATCACGATCAGATTTGTTCTAGATCCTGCATTCAATTTATATTTTGAACTCACTATTCGGGGAACAGACACAGTCTGTATAGATTGGACACTGCAAGTACCTTTATCATTTAAGTGGGTAGAACAAAAGTCATCATAGCTGTTATTGGAGAATTGGCTTACTAGTCAGATGGAGCGTAGCGTTCTGGTGATGTTGTCCGACAGGAGTTCCGCACCGACCTCTGCTGGGGTGCAGGCCATCAGCACGAAATAGCCTAGGACGCTCCCAGAAAAGATTCCAATTATTAACAAAGAGAATTTTCTGCTCTGTACACCATGAAAACAACCATTCATTTAAAGCAAAAAGTCTACTGAACTTTTCGTGTCCTCGTCGATACGTGGGAAGAGGTCCTGACACGATGATCGTCGCCGCAGGCGATGTGCTGCGTACCATCTCGATCAGGCTCCTGAAGTCCTTCTTCAGTGTCTTCGTCTGCCGCAGCTTGGTGTCGTTAGCCCCCGCGTGAATCACAACAGCTGCAACGCTCTCCGTCATCCTTCAGGATCGCGGGTATCTGCACAGAAACATCAAGAACACGAGCACCAGCTTTACCTTCAGCTAACGTAGCACGAACATGGCCGGACGATTGAGTCTCCGTTGACCACAGCGTCACGATCAGTCTCGCAGAGAGGGGCGAAGCGGTTCCGGGATGAGATGTCGAAGACCGGGGGGGGAGAAGTCGTCGCCCGGGGCCTGGATCGCGTCTTCCGCTGCTGCACCCCAGGGTCCGTGGTTTCCCGGCGCCGGAGTGAGAGGCCATCGGTGATGATCGCGTCCCGGGTGCACGGGGCCTGTGCAGAGAAACACACGGAGTAGAGGTGGTGGGAGCGTTAGCAGCGCACTGCATACTTACCCCCGGACTTATGAGCGTCAGCCCGAGATGTTTACAGCGTTGCTTTCCGTTTCCCTCAGCTTGGGCCTGTTTCCCAAGCAGCTCGCGGATCCGTCTCTCCACGGCCTCCTGCTCCAGCTGCAACCGAATGCACCGAATGCAGCTCGAACGTGTCCTCACCTGCACACAAAGGTAGACACAAATCCGCCATTAAAGCAAGTAGCAGTGAAACAATGTTAAATGTGTGTATGCGTGTGTGAAAAAGTGTATTAGCTGTGTTAGCGGCACCCGTATATACCCGTATATATATTCACACGTTATAGAAACAAAAATTATTGTGTGTAAATCGGAATTTAAGATAGAAAATAGACGATAAATAATTGGCTTGACGGAGATTTATGTAAATGATGTTGTTGTTTTGTGAGCAGTAATTAATGCATGATCTCTAATCACTAACAGAATGTTCTCCTCCACATCACCTCAGATAGAAAGCCTGCATTTACTCTTATTTCTGATCCCAAATATATAAAACTGATATTAGATTATTTCATGGCTTCCACAGCATTGCGGCTTCAGTCTTATTATATTACATGACCTTCACGTTAGAATTAATTATACATTATGCATTATTCATATTAATTGCAGACCTGTAGTTTCTTGGGGAGGTATGAAATAATCATTAGTTACTGATTAGCTAATAGTGAACTACCACATTCGACTAAGCACTATTACGTATTAATACATTAATCAACGTTTCTTGTATAGTTTACTAGACTGCTAATATTACGTTGCTCATGGGTTCTTGTGCTGTTATTCATTAATGATGGAACAGTATTCTAAAGGGTTAATAATCCACATTGACCTCTCTTATATTGAGACAGAAGTCCAGCTCGTTAATAGTCTTCAGTTTACACTACAGTCAAGAGCGTGTGTTATTTAGAGAGACATTCTGATTCTAGATCAGTTCTTAACTCGTCTTCATTCAGGATCCAGACTGTAGGAGACCCGACACAGAAGGAAAATTATTGATGTTGTATTTACAATATTGATCTCATTTTTATATCCTATGCTCACTCTTGTGCTTGGTGCATGTGATTATTAATCGCTTTCAGCGTAGTCACAGCTGAGCCGAGACCCATGTTTGTGTTCTGGTCCTCCAGTGTACAGAAACACCCCCGAGGGCAAGACAAGTCCTCAATATTATTGATTTGTTTCTTGGAATAGAAAGACTTGTGAATTTGAAATATATTCACCTTTATTGGAAACAACCCTTCTTATAAGTCTAATCTTTGTAATTCGACAGGCAGATTATCATGTGGTGAAATCTTGCTTTTTCCAGCTTCGACTTTTATCGAAAGTAAAGTCTTTTCTTTCTTAAATTTTTTTTTGAAAAAGTAATCCATTATTTCTTCAAGGTTGGACTACTGTAATTCCCTTTACGTTGGGCTTAGTCATTCAGCTGTCCCGATTACAATCAATCCAAAATGTAGCGGCGAGACCTTTAACGGTGTGCCTGTCTTACGTTCATTACATTGGTTGCCGGTGCGCTACAGAGTGGATATAAAAATTTAACTTTTTGATTATAAAAAGTTTTTCTGTAGCTGCCCTAGACTTGGGAGTGATTTGCCCATCTCCATTAGACTGGCATCATCTTTGTCTGTTTTTTACAAGTTAAAAACATTTCTGTTTGATTAAGCATTTGATACTTTTTTATTATGTTGAAGCATTTTTCTTTTATTGTACTCTTTTAAAATGTTAATTGTTTTCTGTCTGTTTTATTCTTGTTTGTGGTTTGTTATTGTAAAGCACATTGGTCAACCCGGGTTGTTTTAAATCGTGCTATATAAATAATTATTGTCATTATTTGTGAGTTTTCTGCATTCTGTCAGAACGTGCAGCTCTGTCATGTTTTCTAGCGTCTGTCGAGCTGTTTAGTGATGTTGTGTGTCTATAGCGAGTCTCTAGCTGCTCATGTCTCAGTGTTTCATCTCTTACTGTACTGATGGTCTGTCAGGGTGTTGTGTGTCTAAAGCGAGTCTCTAGCTGCTCATGTCTCAGTGTTTCATATCTTACTGTACTGATGGTCTGTCAGGGTGTTTGTGTGTCTAAAGCGAGTCTCTAGCTGTTCATGCGTCAGTGTTTCATCTCTTACTGTACTGATGGTCTGTCAGGGTGTTGTGTGTCTAAAGCGAGTCTCTAGCTGTTCATTGCGTCAGTGTTTCATCTCTTACTGTACTGATGGTCTGTCAGGGTGTTGTGTGTCTAAAGCGAGTCTCTAGCTCAGGGGTCTCAAACTCAACTTACCTGGGGGCCGCTGGAGGAAGAGTCTGGGTCAGGCTGGGTTGCATTAAGTATTCCATAAAAAAAAGGAGCACAACTTATCCAATTTTCTCAATCTTTATTATTAACAGTTCTTCAACATGAATGTTTCTTCTGAACATGAACGGTTCTTCTGAATTTGAACTTTTCTTTTTGAACATGAAAGTTTCTTCATGAACGGTCCTTATGAACATGAACGGTTCTTCAGAGCATAGGCTTCTCTTGCCTACTCCTTGCTGCCATAGAGCTGGCAGTGCTTCAATTTAGATCTTGTTTTCAGAATCACACATTTAAATTTCCTTTACTGAAAGAAAGTGAGATAGGCTAACAAATAAAAGTATAGTCTGCACAAAATTGTATTTATTTTTTTATTCGTCTTGTCAAGAGTCAATCTTTTATTGAGAGCAAAATATTAAACGTTTAACATTTTGCTGCCAACACAGTAGGAAAAAAAGTGTCACAGAGAAAATAAATATATACAAAAATTGTATTCCTTTTTATTCGTCTTGTCAGGACACAATTAGTTTAACCTTTATAACACAATAGGAAAAAGTGTCGCAGAGGGGAAAAAAAGTAGTTTGTACAAAAATAGCCTATTATAATTGTATTCGTCTTGTTAAAATACAAAAAATATTGCTGTAAACACAGTAGCCTCGGAAAAGTGTCGCAGAAGAAAAATAAATAAATTATACATCTGCAATTTAAAATGATAGGCTAAGCAAAATATAAACAAAACCGAGTTGAACGTTCTTCAAGGACAGCACATCCACACTTTGCTTTATCTTATTCTGCTCTGTCACTCAATGACAACCTGCCTGTTCTGTCTGCGGGCCATATATTCACCACTGGTACAGCCTGCTCTGAGCTTTGTTATGCACATGCTGTGCACAAACCTCACAAATAAAACAAAGCACTGATTCATGGGTGCAACGCGTGCATAACAGTTGAGTAAAGGCTGTACCGATTCTTGAATAAAGCGCAGATATCCTGTTCTGAAAGGACGTCATGAATGGGATATTGTTAGACCGCCCGCTCCCGTTTAAATTGCACCAGAGTTACTGGCCGCTGCCGCGTTTTATTCGGGAATTTAATCCCGTGTCGCAAGAAATCTGGTCACAAGAAATCAGCCGCGGGAATGCAGACCTCTATATGGTAGCCCATAAGTGATAAAAAATAATAAAATAAAAGCGTGGCAAGAAAAAAAAAGGTGCTTTTGAGAACAACGTGCGGGCTGCTCTAACACTAAACTTTTGATGTCAAGTAGGGGGCCACAAAATATTATCCCGCGGGCCTCAAATGGCCCCCGGGCCGCGAGTTTGAGACCCCTGCTCTAGCTGCTCATGTGTCTGTGTTTCATCTCTTACTGTACTGATGGTCTGTCAGGGTGTTGTCTCTAAAGCGAGTCTCTAGCTGCTCATGTGTCTGTGTTTCATCTCTTACTGTACTGATGGTCTGTCGGGGTGTTGTGTGTCTAAAGCGAGTCTCTAGCTGCTCATGTGTCTCAGCACTCAGATTAGTGCTTATTTGTTTTATAATTTCATGTAAGATCCCTTCAGGCCCAGGTGCTTTTTGGGGGTTTAATGGTTTTAATCGGGTCTTTAAGTTCCTTTTCAGTATGTAGGGAAGTCTAATGTGTTTGATTGTCTGTGATTGCCAAATCTAGCAGCTGGTGTTTGGAAATCAGTTTCAATTATTGGTCATTTTAATATCCAGTTCTTTACATTTTATTTTTTTTGACTGACCTCATAATTTGTGTAATTATTTTGATGTGGGGAATAATTGTATGTTTTACTAGTTTTTTTTTCTGAATTACTTTACACTTTTTGTAATGCATGTATATATATTTTTTACCCCAAACTGGGTAAAAATATATACAAGCATTATAAAAATAGTTTTTGACTACTTTTAGTTTTCGACAGTTTTTTTCACCTATATAATTAATGCATTATTTTACAGCTATATTGAGTCTTTTCCTTGGCTCAGCTGTGCAATGTTCCTCAGGTGATGGTTTACACTTATCTCCTCACCCTCGTTCTCTTTGCTGACCTCCTCGACAGCTTCACAACATTAACTTGAAGTCCTGCATGCTGTGATTTAGTGTCCAGAGCAACAGCTCTATAATCATCCCCCAGCCTGCTGTAAATAAGGTCACTTGCATAAAATCCGTTGGCAACATAAAGACAGTGAAGCAAAAAGATGGAGTTAAATAAGAGCAGCATTGACCCCGTTTATACTCTGCAGGTCTCTGATAACGCGGCAGCCGTTAATGGAGCTCCGCCGCAGGTCGTGTCGCTCGGCTGTACAACACGCACAAACACTTCTGAGCTTTTAGAGACTGGAGCTCGGCCAGCGGAGGCCTGACGTATGTGAAGGTGGAGACTCTCATTTACTTGCCCTACAGCTAATGAAGAGTAAACACAGATCTTCAGCACACGTCAGGAACTTCCGCTTTGTGCCTGTTATGTGCTCAATATCAGCTGCTAGAAGTTTGCTTCAGTGTGTAGATGTGTATCAGTATCTCATTTTGTGCATCACCTGTAGTCAACACATAAGCATCTAACTTTACTCCAATTTCTGTTTGTCTGTTTCTGTTTTCTGTTTGTAATTGAATCCATGTCGTGTAATGGACACACGTCTGAGAATGGGTCAAAACGAATGAATGGTTCTCCGGACCTTTCTGTTTCGGTGTATGCTGTGCAATACCGCCTCGGTTACTCTTCTTATATAAAAAAAAAACAATAAGCAATCAATGAAATGTTTATACAATAAACTTACTGCTGTAATTTCTGCACCAAACCATGACTGTTTACAAACAGGTTTCCCAAACACTTGCAGACTGAGCTTGTGCACCGTTGAACCGCAGTGTGTCGTTCACGTTAACCAGCAGCTTTAATCAATCAAACCATCAGTCACACGGTACCTTGAGCTTTCTTTATTGGTCAGGGAGCACCGGAGGCATATCCATCATATTTACACTAACTGTATTTACCACGATTACGCCTGTCAGTGCGAGGAAATGAAGGTTAGGCTCATGGGAACAGCCCAGCCTGGTCTTGGTTTCTTCCAGCAATATATTCCTTGAGTTTATAACTAGAAAGCAGCAGGTATGAAGCTACATGTCCAGTTACACACACTGAATTTAGACATTACGTTAGATCAGAAAGTGATGTTGAACAGCAGTTTAATGAAACCGTTTTCTATTTGATGGGATAAAGGTGTTAAATCAGTGATTCTCCTCCATTTAAAGACCTGAACGATATGTGTTCTCTAAAAACCAGGCGCAGAATAAAGAGTGATCTTTCTTTGCTTTGTTGGACATTTCCCATCAAGGTGACTAAATGGGGCAAATGATACTGAAGCAAAAACATCACTGCAGCTTCTGGGCTAAAATACACAAAACTCTTTTAATTTCAGAGCGTTGTATAAGTGCATGTCAGTATTGTGGTTAAACTCGTCTCAGTGGCAGAACATTGTGTTTGTTTCGTTTGCAGTGATGCAGTCCATTTAAAATGAACCTGTTTTCTCGTTCTTCTTTCTCTTCCGTATCTTGTTTTCCACCCTAACCCAGTTTTCCCCACTAGAGCGGATGGATGATTATATAGCTGTTTGTCTAAGTGCGAAGGCCAGTTCTAGTTCTAGCTTTGACTTGGGATGTTTTTGAATGTATTTTCTGAATCCGCTCTGAGATCAAGACTGGCGATGCACTTTGTTGTCCTCATAGTTGTGTTGTTTATTGATATTGTCTCAGTGTTGCTGGAGTGTGCCAGGGACATTAACAGAGATGCAAAAAATGTGAAGTTTATTTTTGACCTTTTACCACTTGTGTTATGTTTAGATGTACTTTATAGGAATTCATTATACTTTGAGTGTGATCTGTTCTAGAGAATAAGAAAATGATTACTCTGTTAATGTGATCAGGGAAATTATTCCAGTGCTGTACGTTTGTTGATGTGCTGAAGATCTCCGTCATGGCTAATGAACTTCTGAATTCTCTGAATCACTTTATTTAAAGCTGACAATGTTGCATGAACCTGAATAAAAGCACACAGACAGGTGAAAATCGCTTGTTTGGTTGCCGTGTTGTAAAGCAGGTATTTTATTTGGTTGTGTGTCTGATTAATGATTAGAGTTGAGAATCGAAAATCAATTCCAATTCCAGAATCGGATACTTAAAATGTAAAGTCCACTGGATTCATCCAGTAATGAAACAAGTGAATCATTGAATCATTCATTCAAGAGATTCGTTCAAAAACACTGATTCATCCAGTAATGAAACAAGTGAATCATTGAATCATTCATTCATAAATTCCATTAGATTTTGTTTAGTTGTCTAATATTTGTTCTTCAGAATTGGGAGAGAACTAAAACCTCCATTAAATAAATAAATAATGTTATCTCGATTGATCCAGAATCACGCGGCTCTAATCTAGACACAAAAAGCTCTTAATCGAGTCCAGTTTGTATGCAGCCGGCTGATTTTTATTCACGGTATTCAGCAGCAAATAAATGTTTTGCAAAAAGAGTCAGAATAAATATGACTTCATTTTTTTAACCATCAAACAACACCCAGCTCTATTAATGATGGTGCAGAACATCATAGCACGTCTTTGAGCATCCATCGGCTGATGAGAGGAGCGTTTGTGTAATTGTGAAGGGTTTCTGTGTTTGAGTGATTAACTAGTTATTGACCTGCTCTGTGAGCAATAGTCATGATGTTAAGTAGGTCATTTGAGCGCATCTCATTGTTACTGAGTTGGTGTCTAAACATACAGCAGGAATAAAAGCTCTTGATTTGTGAACATGCAGGATTTTTTTTAGTGCGTAGCGAAGTATTCCCAGCCCATACTGTGAGAGAGAATGATTTTCAGCGTGAGCTCCAAAACATCTCTCATGTCTGGCTCTTGTCCATCCGCTGTCTCTAACTCGATGAGCAGCAAAACACGATCTGATCAGCGGCCAAACGCCAGCGAGATCTGGCTCGGAGACACCCGTGTGTGTTCAGTATCGCTGGGCTTTTCTTTCAGGTTTATAATCCAGAACAAGCTCTGACAGTTGAAGCCTTGACCAAGACCTTGAAGCACTAATATTACGCTCTAAACTCAGGTGTGTGAGCTACAGCATTTTACCCAGAAGTCCTTTCTCTCAAACGTGTTAAAGCATCAGGACATGTTGTGTTTGGCTGCTTTAACTAAAGATTGTCTTCTTCAATACAAACGCATCAGTATAAAGGAAATACTGATGAGCACACTTCTGCTTCTGTGGATGTTTACACTGTAAACTTGCATTGAGTACATTGAGTACAAACCCAGGGAACAAATGTAGGTCCTACACTGCAATAAATTATTTTCTTCATTAGAATTGTTGTCTTGTTTTCTTGTATACATGTATACAAATTCTGGAATTAATAGGCATTTACTTGACACATAAAATGACAAGATTGTTTTCTGAAAATATAATTTTTTGCTTAAAACAATCAAAAATATCTGCCACTGAAAAACAATCTTGTTTAGTCTTTGAATTAAGATTATTTGGCAGATATTTTGGCTTGTTTTGAGCAAAAACTAACCAAATTTGGATAATGTTTTCAGAAAACGAGACACGATATCTCAAGTCGTTTTACTCGTCAAGTAAATACATCCTGATTTAATAATGTTTAGATATTTATATTAGAAAACAAGACTCATTTTTTGCAGTGTAAAAACATTAACATTTCTAAAACATTGTCTTGTTGTGATTTATAGCAGTATTTAATTCTACTAGCTTTACTTTTAATTAAATAAATACTTTTACGTTATGTGAACGTTAGTTTGTAATGTTCCAAGAGCGTTAAAATTTATTTTAAAGGTTTTTAAATGTTTCTTAGAATGTTACAAATAATATCATGAACATGTTTGAGAATGTTATGATAATGTATATCGAGTATTAATAAAGTCCTTTATATAACTCTTAAAATCATTTGTGAAGTTGGTGAGAACGTTCTCTGTTAACTGGGAAAATACCCTTCAGATTGTTGAGTGAAGAAAGAAGATGAGACAAACAACCACCTGATCATCACAATGACTCCAAGTGTGTCCTTCTAGACCAGACTTAACCGCCCTCACCAAAAAGGAGTATACTTCAAGTTTATTTCATTAAGTATACTTAAGTTAAGTATATTTTAAAGTATACTTTATGTAGCAAGTATAGAAATATCATGTACTTGTAAGTGTACTATTTCAATACTCCTCGGGACTAAAGTGGCCCACTTTCTAGTATATAAAAGCATGCTTTAAGTATATCAGTAGTAAACTTCAAGTAGTTTACATCAATGTTTTTAGCTTGTACTGCAACTATACTAAAAGTGAACGTATAGGACCACTGATAGTTTACTCATTAAATACTTGTAGTAGCATGTTTAGTACACTGAAGTATAGTCTACGCGTTTAGTAGTTTTATACCGCAAGTGTACTCGTACGTTTTCTTTAAGTGAACTTTACGTCATATTTTAAGTACACTACTATGTCTCTATTTAGGTATTAACTTGTATATATTTTGTTATGAATATCTGAAAACATCAGAAGAAAGAACAGAGTATCTGCTTGTAAACAAACATGTTTTATTCTAGCTTCATGCATTATTTTATAAACACCTGAATATGGGTAAGTTTCATAAATAAACAACATTTTGAACAAAAAGCCGATATGAATTATATTCAGAATGACGTAGATGGAGTCGATCAACACACAAAGCTTGACGGTCATTATTACTCTTCATTGGTGATATGTTATTCATAACCTCACACAGTTATGATGCTGTTTATGTCTGATGATGTGTTAGATTACACGTGAAACATCTGTTTTCTTCTTCTCTTGTGTTGTTTTGGTAATTCTGTACAGAAGATGTGTTCTAGCGCCTCCTACCGTATAACAATGACAACTCGGATTCTAGTATAAGTCAAGTATATTAAATGTAATTAAGTATATTTCTGAGAAGTACACAAGAATTAGACTTCCCTATTTTTACTAATAGCACACTTGAATAAGCTTGTTTTGATGAAGGGAAGCTTGTAAAACAACGCGATTGGACACTTGAAGTGTCTCTTTCTGTCTAAGTGAGGGATCAGAATAAGCAGCGGTACAGACGAGAGAAGCCCTGCTGGGGTTTAAGGTCTGTCCTCGGTTGATGTCAGTCTGTTTGAGTTATTTGTGTGTGCAGTGAAGGTTAAAGGTTTAGCTCAGAGAGCAGCGGCGGGCTCTGTTTCATTAAAGGCTCGCTGAAGAACCAGGAGCACTAAGCATCAGAACAAGCGCTTGCTTTGTCCCACTGCTGCACACTGAGTAGATAAGACATCCGCTCCACTAGGGCTTAGTTTATATAACTGGCCAAACCTTGGATCTTTACACTTCTAAGCCGCAGACTGAGGAAGACATACTGGACTATGCTCAGGTGGGAAAAGCCCGAAACACTACAAGGCTTTCTCTTTCACACTCTTGATCTCTTCTATTCATTGAGACAACATTTGTAACCCCCCCCCCCCCCAATTGTGATTTAAAAACTAGCCCAATCGCTTTTTACTGTGCTTTAAGTTGTTGAATTTTTACAGCGCTCAATTGACAACGCTAGTTACTGTCAGCAAATTGTATTTATTTGTATTATTTAATAACTTGCATCCGCTGGTCATGACCACCCGTGTGTAGAATAACACCGCTTTGTTTATAAGCATGCATACTCATTAGAGAGCAATGTTTTTATCTTCAGGTTAGTGCTTTTATAAGTGTGTTGAGTCATGCAAGTAGTGCAGAAATCCTGTGTGGTTTTGCTAGCTATACGGTGTTATGACTCTCTCAGTCCTATATTTAAGATAAAATAAAGGTTAATTAGTGAAGAGAGGACTCAGATCACATGATGCTTCTGGCATCTGTTTATAGCTCCATTCTGTTTGTATGCTTCATTTCTCTAATGACAAAAATGCTACTGTTGCTAGAACAATAATACAAAATCTTTTGGATTACTTTGTGTAAGCCTAATTTATTTATTATCTCATGCGCACTTGATCTTTAATATGTATACTCTGATCTAACGCAAGTTAATTAAGCACAAGTGAAACTATTAAAAACAGCACGAGCTCCCACAGAGAAGCTGCTGTTTTCAGTGTTTGCTTTAACTTGATTGTCATATTTGCTGTCGATTAACAAGATAAGTGGAGTTTTGTGTTGCATGTTTATTTATGTCAAGACTAATAGCTGTATTATCAGCCCAGCCGGTGAAATGAGTGATGTGTGTCTGTTAATGACAGCAAACCAATGAAGATCAAGTGAACCGTCTCTTAGTCTCTGGCATTGTGTGATTTGCCCAGAGGAAAGAAAAAACATAAATAAATTACATGAAATTTATGAATTGGCCCTGGAGTCAGCAAGAACGCAGGAAGATTGCACATTTACATCACCAAAGACAGTTTGTACATGAAGCATAACAGCAAAAATAGGCTCATAAATCACATCAGCTGCGGCCCTGAGCGCATCTATTACCTCACGGCAAAGCGAATGGGGCATTAAAGCCTCTGGTATGGGATATAAGACGAGAACCAGATGAGGACAGTCAAACCCTTTCATTCTGTTTAATAGAGGTCTGAATCCTGTCTGCGTGATTCAGTGTAGCAAGCTAAAACCACTTTCACCACGGGTTATGAACATTAGGACAAAACGTTATTAAAGTGATGTTCATATTACCATAGTAATATTTAATTTACATTCTCATAACGTTTGGAGATCAACATTTTCAGTCCTCGTGGGGTCATTTGTACATGATGAGTTTTGTAATCGTTAAAGTGTAATAATCACAACAACATTTTTCCACTCTAAAATATAAAAAATAAACATTCAAAACAAATTTTGGGTGAACAGATGTTAGTGGAAGGCTATAAGAGATGTTTTTTTTAACCTTTAAAATTAATTTCTAATTCACGACAGAAAACTTGCACATTTTAACATTCTTAAAATATAGAAATAAACATTCAAATAATGTTATGTTGTGGGTAAAAATGGAGAAATGGAAGAAGAATTTTTGTATCCTTTAAATAATGTTAAAATCACGCCAAGAAAACTGGATATTATTTCTGAACTTAAAGTGCTGTATTTCCACGCACTAATTTTGTACTTAATATACTAAAAATATGATTTAGTACTTCTACAGATAATCTAAGTGTACTCAACTGTGCTATTTTGGGACATCGTGAATATAAACTATAATGCACTTTTAAAGAAATCTTTGTATTTACAAACAGCATTTAGTTAGCGCTTGTAGTACACTTGAAACATCTCTCATACACTAGTACTCTCAAGTGCACTACAAGTGCTGACTAAATAAATGTTTTTTAATTTGAGTTCATATTCACCGTGGCCCAAAATAGCACGGTTGAGTTATCTGTAGAAGTACTAAAAAGTAGTTTTTAGTATATTAAGTACTAATTTATTGTGTGAAAATACAGCACTTTTTTGTGAAACGTGTGCTTTTTTTTCACCTGGGACTGCTTAATGATGACGAGAAATAAAGAAAGAGTCATATTATTCTGCTATTGAAGTGTTTCTGGACACTGATTGGTGCTTGTTAGTTGTTGTGTTTATTTAATTCACACATTTCTTGCTGTGATTTCACAGCGACACACTGAGTTTTGATTTATTGAGCACAATCCAGGAAGGATTTCACCATTAGCACAGAAAAACATTATCCTCTGCCTGGAGCTCCGACACACAGTCATAATTAAACAGAGATAAATCACACGCTAAGAGACTGAGGACAGACGAGCCCCCCCGAAAGCAGCCGAGATGCTTGATCATGGTTTGGATTCAGGATCCAGATCACTGTCGGGTTTCTTCCCCTTCTGTATCGGATGAAGACCATAATATTGTTCATAAGGCAGCGTGATGCGTGTTTGTGGAAAGATTACTCGATACTCGACTCAATCTAGAGTTTGATGTTGCTAAAGTTATTGCCATGATAGTCTAAGCCAAAAAATGTATGTAGTAATGTGTGCAAAACTTTCATTTGATTTCATTTTATTCCCCAAGTGATTTGTGGCATTGAATTAATTACATTAATAATACCTGTAGATCATCTGGACATGATCTGCAAAGAATACATGCAATGCTGCTCTGAACACATAAAGGTTTGTCCTGACCTAACCATGTCATTTTACTGTAAAAATACTGTTAGTTGTACAGTTTTTAGATGAAAGTCAAATACTGTAAATGCTCTGCACGACCAGTAGTTTGTTTAAATAATCATGTTTTTGTTATCAGTAAGGTACATTTGTTCCATCTGTTGTTTAATGAAAGTTTAAGTATCACGTGTGTTCTCATGATGGCGTTTAGTGTTTGTATGAATGACTCGAGTATATTCTTCAGCTAGTGGCGAAGCTTTGATTCTTCATGTGGCTTTCTCTTTTACCTCCTGCATTATTATTATTATTATTATTGTTATGATGGCTGTCAGTATGTTAAAGGTACAAAACAGATTTGAATAGCAGCGTGTGTTGAATTTACTTGTTTGGAAATTACAGTTTTATACTGTACATTTTACAGTTTGTGTTTAAACAAATAACCCTAACCCTAATATTTAGTTGAAGATATGCGAGAAAAACGTAGCTGATAGATCATGTAAAGTGCAAAGGCAGCGCTGAAAAGTGTGTGTCTCTCTCTCTTTTCTCTCTCTCTCTATTTCTCTCTCTATCTCTCTCTCTCTCTCTCTCTCTCTCTCTCTCTCTGTGTGTGTGTGTGGTGTGTGTTGGTGG
>QVTF01012085.1:0-17965 GCA_003573665.1 Oxygymnocypris stewartii | reverse complement strand
GCGTCCGTGCCAAGGGGGGAAAAAATACAGCTGGCAGTGGGAGGACTTGTGGGAAGCAAACAAGTTCACCTGAGCTTCCCCGAATCGACTCCAGATCAGCCGGTTCATCTCGGGATGGAGTCGCCATTCTCCGGGGAACAAAAGCTGTCGTGAGAGCGCATCGGCAGCACGATTGAGCTGCTCCAGGATGTGGACAGCGCACAGTGATTTGAACTGCATGCCACTCCAGAGGAGGAGATGGCGGGCAAGCTGTGACATGCGGTGTGATCGTATAACTCCCAACCGGTTGATATACGAGACAGCCGCTGTGTTGTCCGTGCGGACTAGCACGTGCTTGCCCTAAAGCAGTGGCCTGAACTGCCGTAAAGGCTAGATGCACTGTCCACAGCTCTAGGCAGTTGATGTGCCAAAGCAGTCGGGGCCCCGTCCAGAGCCCTGAAGCTGCCTGCCTGTTGCATGCGCCCAGCCCGTACTGGAGGTATCTGTATCTGTTTGACAACAGTATGCCGGGACACTTGTTCTAGGAGCTCCCCGGCCCGTAGAAATGCAAGGTCCTTCCAGGGGCTGAAGGAGCGGCGGCACTGCTGGGTGATGTTCACTCAAAGTGTACCGCAGCGCCATGCCCACCTCGGGACTCGAGAGAGTAGTCAATGCTGAAGTGGTCTCATATGAAGCAACCCGAGTGGCGTGAGTGCAGCTGCGGATGCCATATGACACAGGAGCCTCTGAAACTGTTTCAGCGGTACCACATTCCTGCATCTGAAGGAACTCAGGCAGTTCAGCACTGCTTGGGCACGCTCGTCCGTGAGGCGTGCCGTCATACTCACAGAGTCTAACTCCACACCGAGAAAAGAGATTCTCTGCACAGGGGAGAGCTTGCTCTTTTCCAAGTTGACCCGAAGCCCCCACTGGCTGAGGTGCCGAAGCACCAAGTCCCTGTGATCGCACAACTGCTCTCTGGATTGGGCCGTGGCTCTTGGACAGAAAAAATTAAGTTTTTGAAAAGAGAACAATTTAAAACTTAGAAAGGATTTTTTTCCACATTGTGGTTCAGGGCTGCGGATGAGCAACAACTACATTACCAGCTGTGGTCGTCTCTGGAGTGACTGTTGTAACAGTGCTGCTGATAGTAACAGCTGAAAAAAAAAAATCACTGATGAAAAACAATGAACTAAGACAAATATTACAAAGGACACACACAGTGTCTACAATGATTTGCACCAGCATATTTCACATTCCACACACACACACACACACACACACACACACACACACACACACACACACACACACACACACAATACCAATAAACAGAGGACACATCAGATTACATTACCAGCTGTGGTCGTCTCTGGAGTGACTGTTGTAACAGTGCTGCTGATGTTAGTATCAGCTGAAAAAAGAATGGCTCATGAATATCAATACATCAATAAACACAATATAAAAAAGGCTCATGTGAATATAATCACCTTCACAGTATGCTGAAATACAAAAAGCTGGTCTGACCAGCTCATAGACATAATAATGGCCTGGACAGGCTTTGAATTGAATGGGGTAAGACCCGACATAACAGTAGTAATTGTTCCACTGACCGCAGATATCTCGAGTGACGACTCCATCCTCAACTGTTGGATGTCCACCACGAATCCACAGAGCGATATTAGTGCCACAGCTGTACTGAGCAACACATGTGTCCGGGTTCTGAGCGATCAGGCCGTTAATGAAGAGACGATACCTGGCTCTCCAGGTGACAGATGTGTCACACTTGGAGGAGGGGTTTGATGGGCGACTGCTGTTGGCTCTCCATGGATCGTCCAGCACAGTGTAATTGTAGCAGGGGTCAACAGAAGGATATACTGGTTAAAAAAAGAAACAAAGGTACATATTAATTAATAAAAAAAATATATAAAAAAGTACTGTTGAATTAAATGTTAAGTAAATTGTCTAAAACAACAAATTAATAAAACAATTAAAAACAACTAATATTTATAGATTATCACTGTGAAACTTCTTCATTTGAGTCAACTAAACAAAGATTATTTTCTTGACATGAAATGAAACTAAACACTGCTCTACTTTGTGTATCTGAAATTCAACTGAAAATTAAGTGAAATAATTCAACCTAAAAACACAAATCCAATGCAAACATTTCTGAGTTCATCACAGCATCAGCAGCTACACAGTTACTGACTTCTAAATAAAGCAACATTTTAATAAGGGTCTCCTCTCATAAGAGAAAAGGGGCTCTTTGGGTCTGGCCTGTGAAAGGTTACATTTAAGTGTTATGGCTTTGGCTCCGAGGGTGATTGAGACGAGTGTGAAAGCGATATAGGTGCACTCTGCATATGATAGCAACTGGAAAAGGTTTGTCTTATAATGAGGCCAAAGGAAAAATTTTCATGTTCACGGTTTGGTGGCAGATGTGATATTTTCTGTTCCAGAGCCTTTTCTAGCGTTAATGTTTTTCTTGCAAATTCTGTATCCAGTTTTTTGGATTGATATAAATACTTTAGGTCAGCACCCACTTGTATGCAGGCTTATGAGAGGTGCGCAACATCTGGACAGAATTTCCAAGCCGCCGATTCTCTGTGGGATCTATATGTGCTCCTTAATGCATTTTCTTAACATCTTTTGCCAATTTTCTTGCTGGTCTAATAAAAGAGTCCTGCACATTCGTTACATGGATTATAATAATAATAGGACTATTTTCTTCATAAATGCATTTCTGCACCTGCTTGAGTTTGCTGGAATTGTTATTAACTAACCAAACTCACCCTGCTGCGGCCATTCAAAATTATATTTAAGATTTATACATTAAATCATATAGTAGTATAACTGAAACAAAAATGGCACAGATATCATCACAAATTCAGTCATTTTAGGCCTCAGGAATCTGAAAATGTCACATGACATCCGTTAGTTTAAGTCTTTAAGTAATTGTTTTGGTATATTGGTCATTTTAGATGTATCATCTGAACAAATCAAACACAGCTAGCTGGTGGATAGATGTAGGATCAATAGAAGTAGTCCCTTAAATACATTTCTAACATTTCACCTGCTGACAGAACTATCAAATAAAGAAAATAAATACATATAAAAATAAATAATAATACAAAAATCAGACTAAATGAATGGCACTATTGTTTAAGCTGCATCTCTATTGTATAAGATTGACTTCATTAGAAAAGCATACATCCTTACAGATCTATTCAACAGTACAGATCTGCAGATAAATCAGGCCGGTAAATAAGCCAGTAGAGACACATTGTGCTACATTACCAGTTGAGATGGTCGCTGGTGTGATGGCTGTAGAGCTGGTGTTAATGCTGCCAACATCTGAAAGTTTGGATGAATAGTGGTTAATAAACAGAGACACAAATGGCATGAATGTGTAGAAAGAGCTCATGTGAATATAATCACCTGCACAGTATGCTGCAGCACAGAGAGTTGGACTAACCAACTCATAGACATAATAATTGCCTGGACAGGCTTTGACTTTAATGGGGTAAGAGCCGAAATAACAGCAGTAATTATTCCAGTGACCGCAGACATCTCGAGTGATGACTCCATCCTTTACTGTTGGGTGTCCACCAAGAATCCACAGTGGGATATCAGTGCCACAGCTGTACTGAGCAACACATGTGTCCGGGATCTGAGCATTCCAGCCATGAATAATAAGACGATACCAGCCTCTCCAGGTGACAGACTGGTCACAACTTCTGACTGAAGCATATGTATTATTGATGGCTCTCCATGGATTGTCCAGTGCAGTGTAGTTGTAGCAGGGGTCAGACAGATTAGCTGTTATGAGAAAATATATATGTATAAATATTTTTTTAATATGAGAATAACAACATATTTTAAACTAAACTAAATAAGTTAAGTGTAATTGTTCCGTTTATATGCAGTGGTGTGATTCATTAACAAACAAACAAACAAACAAAAATATTAATTTGATAGCACAATTTTTTTTAAGGGTTCATCGGATGCCCATTTTCCACAAGTTGATATGATTATTTAGGGTCTTAATGAAAAGTCTGTTACATGAAGGTCAAGAAATTGACCTCACCATCCCCCATTTTTTATTTTATTTTTTACAATTCAACCGCTGTATATGTTTTTTTATTTGTTTAAAAAAAAAATTGGCAGGGGGTTGTTAAATATTTTTTAAATGAGGTGGTCTGTCAATGTGTTCATATGCAAATGTGTTTTTAA
Source organism: Oxygymnocypris stewartii (assembly GCA_003573665.1). Taxonomy (NCBI): domain Eukaryota; kingdom Metazoa; phylum Chordata; class Actinopteri; order Cypriniformes; family Cyprinidae; genus Oxygymnocypris; species Oxygymnocypris stewartii. The sequence continues at coordinate 13,750 of QVTF01012085.1, read as the reverse complement.
TTAAGATGCAGAATACATTTTGATAAATAAAGGATGGCCCACTTGACCTGAATTTAAAATTGTCTGGAGTGCACGATCTCAAAATAGCCTAATTATTAGTACATACTTTGTAAATAACACTTTATATTATCTGTATTCAAATTTAAATAGAATAGCTGGAACTTAAAGTGAACAAAAAATAATGATAAAAAATTAAAATTAAAAAAGAACTCATTTTACATAAAGTGGCCCACTTTACCTGAATTCACCATATTGTTTGTCACACATTGCTTTGTCTGTAGTTGTCTGTGGAACTAATCAAACTACTATTACAAGCTGCTATTTATTGATTGATTGATTGACTGAATGATTTAGCACAACCATAAAAAAATAAGAATAAAAAGTAATAATAAAAAAAACGTATCTTTGGTCAAAAAAGTTTCCTACCCCTGGTCTAGTGCATGTAGTGTAAAAACAAAACGTCTAGGTAATGTACGTAACCTCCGTTCCCTGATGGAGGGAATGGAGATGTTATGTTGTGACGACATAGGGGATTTACCTGGAAGCCCTGATCATCTCTGAATTTAAGAGAAAACGCCAATGAAATTGGCTAGTGGATTTTGCATACCTGAGCCACTCCCCGTGCATACGGGTATAAAAGGGTGACAGGTGCATCCACTCATTAGGTTTTACGCTGAGGAGTCGAGAACGAGTCCACCCTGGCAACCAGCGATGGTTCAAGATTGTGGCATGGGGACATAACGTCTCCATTCCCTCCATCAGGGAACGGGGGTTACGTATGTAACCTAGACGTTCCCTATCTGTCGGTCACTACGAGTTATGTCGTGACGACATAGGGGTCCTATGGAAAGCGCCACAAGCTGAGCCCCATCACAACCTTGTGGCATGCAGATGTTGACAAGCGAACGCGTGACAGACAAATGCCATTCAAGAGGTTGCAACCTTCCCACCGCCCCAGCGCAAATTCGCTATCCTTGGTGCCCGCAGGGACCACTGAGTACATCGCTGCTGGAGCCAACCCGCTGTTCCTTTCCCCACAGAAATCAGAAGGGATTTCGACTTTCAGTGAAAGACGGCTTCAAGTCTTTCCTATTTGTTGTTACAGCTTGGCAGTAACGGCAGGGAAGCGAGCCTTCCGGAGAAGGGCGCTACGGAGGCCACATCCTGCCCGAAGGGAGGTAACATGTGGAGACACTGATATGGACTGACCCAAGCTTGGGGCAGTACTACATACGACTGGATTCTGGGGCAGATCCTACCTAGGTGTAGGGAGGAGGGCTGCCAGCAGAACCTGACAGAGAGCTCTGTCAATGAGAAGACACGGGTTTACCATGAGGGAAACCTTACCGTGGAAGAATACACATATGGGATTAACCGAATGGAATCTGGCCATACGAACACCTAGCCCAGTACAGGGGCTGATCAGAGACCCGGGCGAGCTAACACCAGTACTGGGCCTGGCGTCAGACTGCTCCACCCAGTCTGACTGCCAGGGGTGCTTGGAGGATTCTACCAGAGTTCACCGTCCGGGGAACTGAAATGGAGGAGAAAAAAGGCGCTTGTATCCCCGGGTGAGGGGAATGGCGGAGCAAGCGTGACACCGGCCAGTTCTTCCCGCCCATTACCAACACACAGGAAGAGACTGGCTCAATGCAGAGACTGTAGAATCTTGCGAAGGTGTTTGGTGTCGCCCAGCCCGCAGCTCTGCAGATGACTGTCAGAGAGGCGCCGTGCGCCAACGCATGGAAAGAGGCAACACTCCGAGTGAAGTGAGCCCTCACCCCCAGGAGGCACGGCTCACCTTGAGATTGGTACGCCAAGGCGACGGCATCCACTATCCAGTGGGCCAGCCTCTGTTTGGAGACAGCCTTCCCTTTCTGCTGACCTCCGTGGCAGACAAAGAGCTGCTCAGAGCTTCTGAAGCTCCGGGTGCGGTCCACGTATATGCGCAATGCTCTTACGGGACACAGCAATGCTAAGGCTGGATCTGCCTCCTCCGAGGGCAGTGCTTGCAGCAGGTTCACCACCTGATCGCAGAAGGGCGTGATTGGAACCTTGGGCACATATCCAGGCCGGGGTCTCAAGACAACGTGAGAGTAGACCGGCCCGAACACAAGGCACTCTTCGCTTACTGAAAACTCTTGGAGGTCCTTGACCTTTTTGATGGAAGTGAGCGCGGTCAGGAGCGCTGTCTTAGCAGACAGGGATTTCAGCTCAACTGAGTCCAGTGGCTCAAAGGGGCCCCTCTGAAGTCCAGCAAGGACGATAGAGAGGTCCCAAGGGGGCACAAGCGGTAGCCTGGAGGGGTTCATCCTCCTGGCACCCTTCAGGAACCTCACGATGAGATCATGCTTTCCCAGGGACCGGCCATCCACTGCATCGTGGTGGGCCGCGATAGCGGCCACATACACTTCAAGGTGGAGGGTGACAGCCTACGCTCCAACCTTTCTTGCTACTCCAATTGTGCATTTTTGTGGGTCTTCTCGGCGAGAAGAACACCAGTTCGCGAACAGACTCCACTTCAGTGCGTAGGTTTGCCTTGTTGAAGGAGCTCTAGCCTGAGTGATGGTCTCAACCACTGCCGGTGGTAGACCGCTCAAGTCTGCCACATCCCATCCAGGAGCCACACATGGAGGTTCCACAGATCTGGACGTGGGGGCCATATGGTGCCGAGCCCCTGAGAGAGGAGGTCCTTTCTCAGAGGAATGTGCCAGGGAGGTGCTGTCGCGAGGAAAATGAGTTCGGGAAACCAGGTCCGGGTGGGCCAAAGCGGCGCAACCAGCAGGACCTGGTTCTCGCCCTCCCTGAGCTTGCACAGTGTCTGTACAAGTAGGCTCACTGTGGGAAGCGCATACTTGCGTAAATCCTGAGGCCAGCTGTGTGCCAGTGCGTCCGTGCCAAGGGGGGAAAAAATACAGCTGGCAGTGGGAGGACTTGTGGGAAGCAAACAGGCTCACCTGAGCTTCCCCGAATCGACTCCAGATCAGCCGGTTCATCTCGGGATGGAGTCGCCATTCTCCGGGGGACATAAGCTGTCGTGAGAGCGCGTCGGCCGCACGATTGAGCTGCTCCGGGATGTGGACAGCGCACAGTGATTTGAACTGCATGTCACTCCAGAGGAGGAGATGGCGGGCAAGCTGTGACATGCGGTGTGATCGTATAACTCCCAACCGGTTGATATACGAGACAGCCGCTGTATTGTCCGTGTGGACTAGCACGTGCTTGCCCAACAGCAGTGGCCTGAACTGCCGTAAAGGCTAGATGCACTGTCCACAGCTCTAGGCAGTTGATGTGCCAAAGCAGTCGGGTTCCCGTCCAGAGCCCCGAGGCTGCTTGCCTGTTGCATGTAGCGCCCCAGCCCGTACTGGAGGTATCTGTTGTGACAACAGTATGCCGGGACACTTGTTCTAGGAGCTCCCCGGCCCGTAGAAATGCAAGGTCCTTTCAGGGGCTGAAGGAGCAGCGACACTGCTGGCGACCATGCCCACCTCGGGACTCGGGAGTGTAGTCAATGCTGAAGTGGTCTCATATGAAGCATCCCGAGTGGCGTGACTGCAGCTGCGGATGCCATATGCCACAGGAGCCTCTGAAAGTGTTTCAGCGGTACCACATTCCTGCCTCTGAAGGAACTCAGGCAGTTCAGCACTGCTTGGGCACGCTCGTCCGTGAGGCGTGCCGTCACACTCACAGAGTCTAACTCTACACACCGAGAAAAGAGATTCTCTGCACAGGGGAGAGCTTGCTCTTTTCCCAGTTGACCCGAAGCCCCCACTGGCTGAGGTTGAGGCTCTCTGGATTGGGCCATGGCTCTTGGACAGAAAAAATAAAAATTTTGAGAAGAGAACAATTGAAAACTTAGAAAGGATTTTTTTTCACATTGTGGTTAAGGGCTGCGGATGAGCAACAACTAAATTACCAGCTGTGGTCGTCTCTGGAGTGACTGTTGTAACAGTGCTGCTGATAGTAACAGCTGAAAAAAATAAAAATCACTGATGAAAAACAACGAACTAAGACAAATATTACAAAGGACAGACACAGTGTCTACAATGATTTGCACCTGCACATTTCACATTCCACACACACACACATTTATGCATTTAGCAGACGCTTTTATCCAAAGCGACTTACAGTGCATTCAAGTTACAGTTTCTACATTTTATCAGGTCTTGCTTTCCCTGGGAATCGAACCCATGATCTTGGCGTTGCTAGCGCCATGCTCTACCAGTTGAGCTACAGGAAGGCACACACACACACACACACAATACCAATAAACAGAGGACACATCAGACTACATTACCAGCTGTGGTCGTCTCTGGAGTGACTGTTGTAACAGAGCTGCTGATGTTAGTATCAGCTGAAAAAATAATGGCTCATGAATATCAATACATCAATAAACACAAATAATGCAAAAGGCTCATGTGAATATAATCACCTTCACAGTATGCTGAAATACAGAAAGCTGGTCTGACCAGCTCATAGACATAATAATGGCCTGGACAGGCTTTGAATTGAATGGGGTAAGACCTGACATAACAGTAGTAATTGTTCCACTGACCGCAGATATCTCGAGTGACGACTCCATCCTCAACTGTTGGATGTCCACCACGAATCCACAGAGCGATATTAGTGCCACAGCTGTACTGAGCAACACATGTGTCCGGGTTCTGAGCGATCAGGCCGTTAATGAAGAGACGATACCTGGCTCTCCAGGTGACAGATGTGTCACACTTGGAGGAGGGGTTTGATGGGCGACTGCTGTTGGCTCTCCATGGATCGTCCAGCACAGTGTAATTGTAGCAGGGGTCAACAGAAGGATATACTGGTAAAAAAAAGAAAAAAAGGTACATATTAATTAATAAAAAAAAAAATAAAAAAGTACTGTTGAATTACATGTTAAGTAAATTGTCTAAAACCATAAATTAATAAAACAATTAAAAACAACAACTAATATTTATAGATTATCACTGTGAAACTTCTTCATTTGAGTCAACTAAACAAAGACTATTTTCTTGACATGAAATGAAACTAAACACTGCTCTACTTTGTGTATCTGAAATTCAACTGAAAATTAAGTGAAATAATTCAACCTAAAAACACAAATCCAATGCAAACATTTCTGAGTTCATCACAGCATCAGCAGCTACACAGTTACTGACTTCTAAATAAAGCAACATTTTAATAAGGGTCTCCTCTCATAAGAGAAAAGGGGCTCTTTGGGTCTGGCCTGTGAAAGGTTACATTTAAGTGTTATGGCTTTGGCTCCGAGGGTGATTGAGACGAGTGTGAAAGCGACTTTGGTGCACTCTGCATATGATAGGAACTGGAACAGGTTTGTCTTATAATGAGGACAAAGGAAAAATTTTCATTTTCACGGTTTGGTGGCAGATGTGATATTTTCTGTTCCAGAGCCTTTTCTAGCGTTAATGTTTTTCTTGCAAATTCTGCATCCAGTTTTTTGGATTAACAGAAATACTTTAGGTCAGCACCCACTTGTATGCAGGCTTATGAGAGGTGCGCAACATCTGGACAGAATTTCCAAGCCGCCGATTCTCTGTGGGATCTATATGTGCTCCTTAATGCATTTTCTTAACATCTTTTGCCAATTTTCTTGCTGGTCTAATAAAAGAGTCCTGCACATTCGTTACATGGATTATAATAATAATAGGAATATTTTCTTCATAAATGCATTTCTGCTACCTGCTTGAGTTTGCTGGAATTGTTATTAACTAACCAAACTCACCCTGCTGCGGCCATTCAAAATTATATTTAAGATTTATACATTCAATTATATAGTAGTATAACTGAAACAAAAATGGCACAGATATCATCACAAATTCAGTCATTTTAGGCCTCAGGAATCTGAAAATGTCACATGACATCCGTTAGTTTAAGTCTTTAAGTAATTGTTTTGGTCATTTTAGATGTATCATCTGAACACAGCTAATTGGTGGATAGAAGTAGGATCAATAGAAGTAGTCTCTTAAATACATTTCTAACATTTCACCTGCTGACAGAACTATCAAATAAAGAAATAAATACATATAAAAATAAATAATAATACAAAAATCAGACTAAATTAATGGCACTATTGTTTAAGCTGCATCTCTTTGTATAATGTTGACTTCTCTAGAAAAGCATACATCCTTACAGATCTATTCAACAGTACAGATCTGCAGATAAATCAGGCCGGTAAATAAGCCAGTAGAGACAGTGTGCTACATTACCAGTTGAGATGGTCGCTGGTGTGATGGCTGTAGAGCTGGTGTTAATGCTGCCAACATCTGAAAGTTTTGATGAATAGTGATTAATAAACAGAGACACAAATAGCATGAATGTGTAGAAAGAGCTCATGTGAATATAATCACCTGCACAGTATGCTGCAGCACAGAGAGTTGGACTAACCAACTCATAGACATAATAATTGCCTGGACAGGCTTTGACTTTAATGGGGTAAGAGCCGAAATAACAGCAGTAATTATTCCAGTGACCGCAGACATCTCGAGTGACGACTCCATCCTTTACTGTTGGGTGTCCACCAAGAATCCACAGTGGGATATCAGTGCCACAGCTGTACTGAGCAACACATGTGTCCGGGATCTGAGCATTCCAGCCATGAATAATAAGACGATACCAGCCTCTCCAGGTGACAGACTGGTCACAACTTCTGACTGAAGCATATGTATTATTGATGGCTCTCCATGGATTGTCCAGTGCAGTGTAGTTGTAGCAGGGGTCAGACAGATTAGCTGTTATAAGAAAATATATATGTATAAATATTTTTTCAATATGAGAATAACAACATATTTTCCTCCAATCTCACATTACTTTGTCAATCAGGGTTTTTTTTTTTATAACTTTGTTTGCTAAATGACTAAATGTAAATGTAGTATTGTGAAGTTGTGATGTAAAGAAACCTTATTAACTGAAACCATGTGACTATGGCAGTTTGATATGTGCTCTGAGCCACTGGTTGTAAACAAATGATTCTCAAAGATGTCAAAGCTTCACAAAGCAGTGCTTCAAAAGCACCCATCAATAGTGCCAAGCTCAAATCAGTTTAGCTAAAATAAGTTGTTTTACTAAAATAAGTTAAGTGTAATTGTTCCTTTTATATGCAGTGGTGTGATTCATTAACAAAAAAACAAAACAAAAATATTAATTTGATAGCACAATTTTTTTATATAGATGTTGTTAAATATCCTACTAAAGCAATAAGCCCCAATGAGCCGTGGTTTACAGTGCTTTTATAAAACGAGTATTCCATGTAGTGAGGTTTCACAAAATAAAACAGAGCAAATAAAATGTAATTATATTAATAAAAACATTCTTCTGCCAAACAATGCAGATTCTCAGAAACAGTTGCGGTTGCAACAAAGTGGTTGCTGAGCAACACACAGACGTAAACAAAGGTGTTTGTTTGTAGAGTAATTTACAACAGCTTTGAACCAATCAGAATCAAGGACCGGGACTATCCGTTTTATAATCTTCTTTTGGCCGTGATAATCGTGTAGAGAAAAGTCTGACATCTTGACAGACTTAGTCCAAACAAACACACAGAAGCTGAACACACTGATCTACAGATCTGCTCATATACAGTTAAAACATCACAGTACAATACATTACCAACTGTGGTTGTCTCTTGTGTGACTGTTATACAGGCCAAGATATCTGAAATAAATGATAATAATGACAAATTAATTAACAACATAACAAAAGGTTTTTTCATTTTAACTTAAAGGGGTGGTTCACACTAGTGATGCTCGAAGAACTATTCACAGACTCTGACTGATCCGTCTGAAACTTGAGGAAGACAATACACAGCATTTAACATGCACCTGTCCTAAATTAAACTGTACAAAATCTCCCATTTAACATTAATCCTGCAAAAATAAAGAAAGAAATAAATGATATTTTCTCTCCCTTTTGAGTGCCATTGTAAAGCATGCTGGGAAATAGAAATTCCATTTAATTTAAGTTGCTCTAAATGAAAAGAAACAAGGACATTCAACTCAAAACAATTAAACAATTCAGATGACTTAAAATGTGTCAGTTTCATGAACTTAGACAAAAATATTGAAAGCTCTAAACACTCGTAAATGTACATTTGTTGGATCTAATTTGTTTAGCATACGTTTGCCTTACTCCAAACAAATGAATTACTTTGACTAGGGTTTACAGTGAAGTAATTCAGCTCCCCAGTTACTCCAACAGCACACTGACCTGAGAACAGCAGCTACATGATTACGGTAAAGTTACTTAAACATGGCTTCATACCCACTGAACTCTTTGAATTTCATGTTTTGAGTCCAGACCAAGAATATTCCTTTTTCATAGTATGGCTTAAATTGACCCTCAAGCATCCTTTGTATAACTGCCATCCGTCGTGGACAAGTTTGGTCTCAGGTATGATCCAATTTATGTATTTTTTTAAGGGTTCATCGGATGCCCATTTTCCACAAGTTGATATGATTATTTAGGGTCTTAATGAAAAGTCTGTAACATGCTTTGGTTAAAATTTCTCAACTGTTAGGGTAAGGGTTAGGTATGGCTCAGATGTCAGGAGTAAATGATGACTGCTATGTTCATTATTACATCCAACAATGATGATGACAGCTCACTCAAGACGGATCTAATGTAAGACGGCCGTGTGACATCACACAGACAAGAATCCGAGAACTGCCTGATTTGAAAAGGGGATTTTATTTTTAGGGATTAAATAAAAACCACTGGGTGGATTTTAATCATTATTGGGTATATGTATACACACTGCCAAAACATTCCTGTTCCCGTGGCTCACTGGTAGAGCATTGCGTTAGCAGCGCAAAGGTTGTGGGTTCGATTCCCAGGGAACACACATACTGACAACACATGTATAACCTAAATGCACTGTAAGTCACTTCGGATGAAAGCATCTGCTAAATGCATTAGTGTAAATGTAAATACATTTATGTTCAAACAACATGTAAAAGTGAATTTATCATCCGATGACCCCATTAATAAATGTCATATCACCATTTTCGATAAAATTAAATCTATCAATATATGCAAATCTTTGTGCTTTTTGGTGGGGGGTTTTATCTCTAAAAGTACAATATTTTTATGTAAAATATGCTTATTTTATGTCATATTTAATATTTCTTTTACTTCAGTAAAAAAATGGAAATAATAATAATTGTAATAATATTAATTCCAGTAAGTTCAGACAGCCAAAACCTAAAAATGTGGTGACTTTGGTGGCATCTGGTGGCTGATGATGATATAAAACTTCAAACTACCAAAATATCAATAGCCACTAGCAGACAGTGGTTTTCAATGGCTTGTGTGTGGGTGTGTGTGTGTGTGTGTGTGTGGTGTTGTGTGTGTGTGTGTGTGGTGTGTGTTGTGTGTGTGTTGTGTGTTGTGTGGTGGTGGTGTGTGGGTGTGTGTGTGTTGGTGTTGGCCTTGCGTGTTTCTAGGCTCCCCCTTCCTTTATGTGTGGTTTGATCTGCATTGTGTTGATTAATTGGACGTTTTCTGCTTGTGTGTGCATGTGTGTGTGTGTGTGCATTCAGGTGGGAAACTTACAGAAAGTAGCCAAGTCTTGAACCGCCCAGATTAAGGAAACTATTATAAATAACTACTATATTTATAACTAAATATATATATATATATAAATTCCCAATTTTCCAGAAGGTTTTTTATGTAAAATATGCTTATTTTTTATGTTATATTTAATATTTATCTTAATTCAATAAAAGTAAAAATAAATAATTGCAGTAAGTACAGACAGCCAAAACCTAACAATTTGCTGACTTTGGTGCCATCTGGTGACATGATAGTAAAAAATATATCAAAATATCAAACATTTTAATGCCACTATTTGGCTCAATGCCTTTTGTGTGTGTGTGTGTGTGTGTGTGTGTGTGTGTGTGTGTGTGTGTGTTTGTCAGTGAGTGTTTGACACTTTGAAAATGTTGTATAGGCTCAAACATTCATTTATGTGTATGTTTGATCTGCATTGTGTTGGATTTATTGATTTTTATTGGAGAAATAAATAAAAAATGCTTTGAATTTTGGTATTTCACATTAATTTCCTATGGATGCCCATTTTTGGGCACGAAGGTCAACTTAAGTTTTTTTTTTTAACCACTCTTTGTGTGTGCGTTTAAGTGGTAAATTTAGGAAAAGTAGCCGCTCAGATTAAGGAAACTATATATATATATATATAATACAAAAAAAAAAAAAAAAAAATTCCCAAATTTGTCCAGAAGGATGATTGAGGGTTAAAGATAAAATTTCCCATCTTGGGGAGTAATGGATTTCAAATTATTCCATATTATGTGTAAAAAATTAATAAAACATAAATGAAAAGCACAAAAAGGAATAATCTCTAAAAAAATAATGCTTTGAAAATGTTTCCTGAACATTTCACTATTAGTGTGATATGTCCCTATTATCAGTGAAGAATGCAAATTAATGACAGTTTTCCATATGCTAAACAAATCAACATATCGATCTGGATTAATGTAGCTGTCACTGAATTAATTGATTGATATTTAATTGATTAAGGCACATTTGATTTATACAGTATATTTATGTTCATACTTACACAGCATAACAGAGATCGGTGCTCTAATGAAACCTGTCATGCTATATGAAGAAAAATCTATAAAAGCAAATAACATTTGTGAGAGCAAATAAAGAACACATAAATTGATATGAGAACTATTTATAATCTGACCAATTTTTCTCCATAAAGTTTTTGGGTCAGTGAGAATAAACCTTCAAATGCTAATCATGACCAACCAAACAAACAAATAATGAAATAAATAAATACTCACGTATATGAAAGGAAGCCATAGTCAATTGTGATGGTACGGTGTATTTTTTTCCTCTTTTTGTCAAACGAAATATTCCATATTTCACTGCATTTCTGAATTTAAATGTTAATATAAGAATAACAAATGTGGAGAGTATGAATCATTTATTGTCAAAGCATAATTAAAGGATTAAAAGATTATCTTAGATATTACAGGTGACAGAAGCAATTTTAGCATAAAATCACAAGCAGTTTCCCAAAAACATCACACATGAAATTGGTGTAGATCAGCAAACACTCCATTATTACATTAGCATTTACTAATTTAGCAGACACTTTTATCCAAAGCAACTTATAAATTATTATGATAATTAATACAGATTAAATATGTTTAGGCACTTACAGTAAGAGTCTTAACCATGTTTAAAGAAGTACTCCTAAATTAATTAGAAATGTACTTTAAATTCAGATATTTATAGTATAATTATACTCCTAACATAATTACTTGAAGTGCATTTAAAATAAAATAAATGTATTGCATTTTATTTATTTTATTAAAGTAAACTAGAAGTGCTTTGGTAACAAATATGCTTAGTTACAGTTAAGAAATATGCTAAAACACAAGCATATGTTTGTGACATTTTAGTGCATTTACAGAAATTATACCTATTTTACTTAAAGTATATTTTATGTTTACTTTGTGTAAAGAACATCGTCAAATCATACAGCTTTTAATGGGTTTAAAGTGTCTCTTATTTATAAAGCATATATAGACCTACAACAATATATTTTAAGTATTTTTGTAATAAACAAGTGCTTCAGTCTGTTTTTCAAAAGGGAGATATCTTGAAAAACATATTTTTAACATGTTAATTTAATTACTGTATATAAATTAACTTACACATACATACATTATAGCTATAACTTATAACGTATTATACATATCATTTTGTCAACTATACCTTATCAATAAGCCTATCTAAAATCAATATGTTGTTCAGTTTTACTTGTTTGTACTTGTGAAATAATACTAGGCCATTTTGTATGCAATTCAAATACATTGTAAATTCACTTTTATATACATAACATGACACGATACTAATAACAGTATATTACTTATCTGTACTTTCCACAAGCATTTCAACATCATATGATTTTAAATGCATCATAAATCACTTTAAAAAGCTATGCTTAAAATCCCTTATTTATTTCTTGGTTATGTACCTGCATGTACCATTTTTATTTATTTTCAGAAATCAAGTTATTTTTTTAAAAAAATTTTATTGTGCATTCCAAGTAATATCAATTAAACAGCAGTTGGGTTGTTTTGATAGTAATAATAGGTGTGTTCGACTTAACGCAGCGCTGCGCAGATAGAAATTTTGTCCGACTTGAAACATTACTGTCACGTGTGGCAAAAAAGTGCTGTGAGAGCGTTTCGAGAGAAGCCGGCCGACACAAGCCGCTTTAGCATTAAATTCCCCTTGCTGTACTAGTCATAATTTAGTTTTGAGTAGTCAAAATTCCGATTCCAGATATCTATTCGGCAATTTTGACTTGTTATAATATGCATTCAAGATATCTACAATGCTATCACGACTAGTCATAATGTTCCATTGACTTCCATTGGAAAATATTTCAGATATCTACAAATGAGTTCCCTATCAGTCAGTCACTCTCGACGTCACGTCGGAGGACCGACGAATGGGATCTCGCTTAGAGAGACCAATCTACTTCTAGTGTAAACTAAATGAGCCAATGCACATTGGCATGCAATTATTGCATCCAGCTGCCGCTGATCACAGCGCGAGTATAAGTAGGCAGCAGGTGCAGTGCATATTCAGCTTTTCGCTTCGGAGCCGAGCGGTTACATCGTTCTGCTCCTGACTTCTGCTGAACGAGTGAATTCAACGAGTTGAGCACGCTCTTCGGAAGACTCTCGTGCTGGTGGTACGGCACTACAGCGGTGGTGGTTCTTCCCATGTCGAGTGGACTGCAGACATCAGGCTGCACTACACCCTGTTTGTGTTGCAGATGACCATCTCCCCTGTGTGCTTCAGCACGCTAAAATAGTTTTTTCCCTAAAAGAGCATTCACGGGTGCATCTTTTTAAAGACGAACGTTACATCTGGCAAACCTAGAGGGTCACCTATGAGCTTGCTGCTCCCTCCTGAGCATCTGAGTTCCTTCTCATTCTGATGAATGAGTTCTCCGCTCTCCAGAGCTCGTTATAGGTAGAGCTAGCATTGCTCCCCTCACTAGAGGGTCACCTATGAGCATGCTGCTCCCTTCGGAGCGTCTGAGTTCCCTCTCATTCTGAGGAATGAGTTCTCCGCTCCTCAGAGCTCTGTGTTAGGTCGCGGAGGAATGAGTTCCCCGCTCTCCAGAGCGCCTCATTGGTAGAGCTAGCACTGCTCCCCTCACCATAGAGGGTCACCTATGAGCATGCCGCTCCCTTTGGGGCGTCTGAGTTCCCTCTCATTCTGAAGGATGAGTTCTCCGCCCCAGAGCTCGCTGTCGGTAGAGCTAGCACTGCTCCCCTCAACCAGAGGGTCACCTATGAGCATGCCGCTCCCTTCTGAGCGTCCGAGTTTCTCCGCCCCCCAGAACTCTGTGATAGGTCGCTCGCCTTGTTGGTCGAGCCAGCATTGCTCCCCTCACCATAGAGGGTCATCTATGAGCTTGCCGCTCCCTTCTGAGCGTCTGAGTTCCTTCTCACTCCGAGGAATGAGTAGTTCTCCGCTCCAGGGAATAGAACGTTCTTCTAAAATCCATGTTATGGTAAGTGCACACGCGAGACTTTGGGCACTTTCTAAAATCCACTCAGTGGTAAGTCCGCACATCGAATGTTCTGCGTTCTTTCTAAAATCCTGTAGGGTAGGGTTACGCGCGCAGCTTCGGGCCCTTTTTTGAGCTGGTTAAGCCCCGGTTTGTGCCTTGGGCCCCACCCTT
>QVTF01012084.1:0-143926 GCA_003573665.1 Oxygymnocypris stewartii | reverse complement strand
TCCATTGATGTACAGTTAGGATAGGAATATATTTGGCCGAGATACAACTATTTGAAAATCTGGAATCTGAGGGTGCCAAAAAATAGAACTATTGAGAAAATCGCCTTTAAAGTTGTCTAAATTAAGTTCTTAGCTATGCATATTACTAATCAAAATTAAGTTTTGATATGTGTACAGTAGGAAATTTACAAAATATCTTCATGGAACATGATCTTTACTTAATGTCCTAATGATTTTTGGCATAAAAGAAAATTAATAATTTTGACCCATACAATGTATTTTTGGCTATTGCTACAAATATACCCCAGCGACTTAAGACTGGTTTTGTGGTCCAGTGTCACAAATATCAAAATTTACCATAGTAATAACATTTTTGGTCATGTACAATACCATGGTAATGTCACAGTATTCTATTAAGAGTGTGAGTGCAGTAGAGCGTCAGCAATTTCCTGCTCAGTGTATTCTCTAATCAGTCCACTTCAATCAATTCCACTCGGTGTTTTCAATTTCCTACTCCTCAAGGTTGTGCACAGTGCATTAGTATAATGTTAATATTTCAAAAGTAGCAGGACATTTGGAATAGACTACACACAAGAGGAAAGGGGAATATTAATAACAATATTAAATATCAATAATAGAAAAAAAATGAAACTCATAAAGTTTCACAAATTCCTTTAGTCTTTCATTTTGACAGCTTGTAGTAAGAAACTGAATGCATGTTTGAATGAATAAAAGTAAAACTTATTTTTTACATGTATCTGGAATATTTATCAAACTTCATGATTCATTCTGACTGCTAACATTAAGAAATTTTGAATAAATAAAAAAGTTTAAAATAAAAATTGATAATTTTGATTGTTTCATATTTCACAAACTTATTTTGTTCTCACTGCTAATAGTAAGAAAATATATATATATTTGATCATCTTTCACAATATCACATATTCAATTCCATAATTGTCTCATTTCTGACTGCTAATAGTTTATATGGGATGATTACATGTGTTATGCTTGTCAAGGAGCAATATTACACATCTTGAAACGAGAGAAAACACCAACGTTTTGAAAACACACACACGCACGCACGCACGCACACACACAAACACTCTGCTCCAGGCAAAAACATGCAAAATCGTTCCCCACTCCCCTTCCACTCTGCACCACTCACATATTCTGCATTGGTGCATTGGAGAAACATGTCCAGTAAAAATAATATTAATATAGTACATGATTATGGCCATTTTACCACACTAACAAAGCCTGTTAATTATATTCACCATATTCACAATACCTTATAGTTTAAATAACCCAGAACAGTCCCTTTATATAACTGCAGCAACATGTATTAATTCACATGATTAAACCACTTATGAGCAGAAGTATATAAAAACTTCAATAAAAGCAAGGAATTGGTGCATTTACCATCAAGCACCTTTAAATAGCCCTTTAGAATAATCAAACACTAGGATCAAGTTCTCTCATTTAAAAAAAAAAACATATACTAGCACACACTCAATGTGCCACTTGAGAATGTGAGGGGATTGTGGGAAAGGATTTGTAGTGGGTCACAAGTAGGCGACAGGGAATCTACATGTCCTTCAGAAGTGCATCTACGGTTACTCACTACTAATGCTAACGTCTGTCAGCAGGGATGCCACTAAGAGCCTCTTGTGAAGAAGGAGATTTGATTGATATACAGAAGCTATTTGCTTGTACGATTATCACTCATGGGAGTGAGGTGTTGGTGTTGACTTACACATTTATTCATGAAAAGTGTCATAGATGTGTGCAAACCAATGGTTGTCTGTGTGTTTCAGTGTGTCTAAAAGTGTAAATGTGGACAGACAGATAAAACGGATCTTCTGGTGTTTGAAATGTTAAAGCATGATAACTTATTTATTCTTCAGCCAGGATGTGGTTTGCATTTGTTGTCGTTGGGGATTTTGTGACGTGTTTAAGTTACAGCCATCAGATCAAAGTCTTTAGATTTATGGAGAGGGACAATAATGTTGGAGATTATTTCATTGTGACTCTCAAAATAAGAAATTAAAGAAATGTCTTGAGGCACTTCTGTGGTTCTTTGGAAAACATGAACTTGTGCTTCACTTTTCACAGCAATGATACTTAGAACCTGTACAATGATCTGAAGGACTTCTGATGTACTGAAGCATGGAGAAATTTTTTATTTCTAAAGAGGTATGCTGCTATCTTGAGAACCCAATAAAAGTTATTTTAAAAGGAATAGCTCACAAAATTCAAAATGTTGTCATTATTTATACTCATTTCCTAAAAAAAAGCTTGTTTTCTAATATAGTTGCCAGTTACTTTACCAAAATTAAATAAATCTATCTGCTTCAACAGTAGAGCATGGTGCTAGCCCATTTTATTTATTTTATTATTTCACTATAATGAAAAAATGAGCACTACAAATTCTACACTTTATCTTTGGTGTTCCACAGTAGACGTGTATCAACGTGAGAGTGCAGTAAATGATGACATAATTCTTATTTTGGGTGAATTATTCATTTAAGACAATATGACTGTGCTAAATCTCTAAATTCCCTCCATATAAATGCAAACTTACATTTTTAACTGCATTTATAATTGCATATTCCACATGACTTAGTAGCACATCATCATCATCTTTATTAGATACACGTATCCTTTGATTGCGTGGGTGGTCTGGCATTCTATTAATTAACTATGTATTAGTCATCTTAGCTGCTTTTACTTTGATATTAAAATCAAATTAATTTTAGATTTACACTTATACTCACAGTTCTATGGCCTTGTTCCACATGATGACGTATCCAGACAAAATGAAGGACTCGATGTTCACTATGTGTGTATTTCCACGCTCTGTCCCCACGTAAAGCCACTTACTTTGAAACGGAAGATGACAAAATGTGATCCTAAAAGAGAGATGAAAAGAAGAGGAATCATATTTGTGAAAGAGAGAGGGAGAGAAGAGTTAACACAAGATATGTTGGCATCATATTAAAATATGTAATTAATATCTCACTATATTGAACAAGCAAGCCAATTATGACCATTGTAACTAAAATACTCCAAGGCGTTGATTCATATGCACGTACAACAATACAATGTTATCCAATTACATAGCAGCCAGACACCATTTTCTTCAGAAAGCTGCAGAATTACAAAACCCCATATGAGTGTAATGTGCATTATTGTACATATATTCATTACCAGAGTAGACAGTAAATCGTGCAAAAACTAAACAAAAGCCTTTACATTTCTGCTCAAACTCACATTTTGCAATATGTCCTTGTGTGATTATTAAACTGGAAAATGCTTTAACTGAATGAAATAAATATATGGTCTGCATGCAGTGTGGGCTTCAAAGTGAAGAGGCGGTTCTCTATTTTGTCTCTCGACTATTACACAAGCACACACGGCCTCACGATAGGATGTTTTTCACAGTCAGCTCATTTCAATGGTCTCATTGCATGTTTGCAATACATGAATGCTGTGCATAAACTCCGTCACTGCAGGTGGGCTGAGTTTGTTTCCCTTTAAATCTGTTGTGTAGCCTGCTTGTAATGTGTATGTGCCAAAACAGTCTAGGTAAACATTCATGTAATTCCAAAAAAAATATTTAGTTGTGAGTTACTTTACCAACCTGACAGAGACGAGTCTCTCTGTTAGGTTTGTACAGCCCGATCTCACGTCACTTCGTACATATTTTACAAGGTGGCTTATCCTTACAAATTTGTACGACCTCACTCATACAAATTCATAAAATTTTTGCTAATCGTAAGTATTTTACAAGTTGCCAGTTCGTATGAATTTTGTGCGAATGACCTACACCTAACCCCGCCCCTATACCTACCCATCACTGGGGTTTAGACAAATCGTTCTAAATGGTACGGGTGCGGTCGTACAAATTCGATAGCGTTGATTTGTTATGTAACTCTTACCAACAAAACACCAATCAATATCAAAGTTGCTTATTTATTCTTTGGAAACTGTAATTTTCAGGATTAGTAAATGTTCAAATGAAGTGCATTTACAAAAATAGCACTCTTAAAATATTAATATTTTATAACATTTTAATAAAAGTGATATGAACAGAGTAGTTAACGGCATTTATACAGATCGACAAAACAAAAAGCAACAGAAAAACCAAACAATTGTCAACTGTTATCAACTGTCAACTGAGGAGTTAACAGTATTTCTCCAGATCATCAAAAACAAAACAAAACAAAACAATTATAATTAATTATTAGTTTTTTTTTTTTTTTATGAAATCAACAACCACAAGAAATGTGTCTTGCTTAACCACACAGAAGGCCGGTTCATCATATTCTCTACAAACACCATACAAACATCAAAATCAAACTGCTATTGTTTTATTTAGCACATATTTATATACTGTAGACAAACATTAAAAACACCACAGACGGAATGCTGTATGAACAACCCCTAAATCTCCATCAAACACAATCAAACCTCTACAAATGATTCAGAATGCAGCGGCACGACTGGTCTTCAACGAGCCCAAAAGAGCACATGTTACACCTCTCTTTGTCTCCTTGCACTGGCTACCAGTTGCAGCTCGTATCAAGTTCAAGACACTGATGCTTGCATATAGAACAACCACAGGCTCTGCACCCACCTACTTCCACTCACTATTACGAATTTACATCCCCTCCAGAAGTCTGAGATCTGCTAGGGAGCGACGCCTCGTGGTACCATCACAGAGAGGCTCAAAATCACTCTCCAGAACATTCTCGTTCACTATTCCTGCTGGTGGAAATGATCTTCCCACCCCTATCCGGAATGCTGGATCCCTGTCAATCTTCAAGCAACAACTGAAAACTCATCTCTTTCAACATTACTTGACTTCAACATAATTTTTTTTTATAAAAAAACAATTCCTTCCCTTTTTCTATATCTTCATCTTTCTCTTTCTCTCCTTTCCTTGCTAGCTTGTATTTAAGTTGAACAATGCCTAAGACTTGGTGTTAGGGCACTTCCTCTGTTTGTTTGCCTCTTCAAGATTAATTGCTTTATGTATTCCCCAATTGTAAGTCGCTTTGGATAAAGCGTCTGCCAAATGACTAAATGTAAATGTAAATCTACTTCTTACAGTTAATCTTTATCTTTAGTTTAGTCTTATGGAAATAAATTGACATCTAAAATACACTTTTTGTACAATCTATTATAATCTGTTGCACCTCACATTATTACTATGTATAGACCACATTATGTATAGATACTGTACATAATGTAGATGTGCCCATACGGTGTATAATGTGTCGTTGAAAATTGAGTATGTCTTTATAGTACACTAAGCGTACTGAGTATATGTATGTGTATTTTGCACATTGTCTTCTGTACAGTCTGTAAATATGTACTGTCCATATGTAAATTGCTGTTGTTTTTTTGCACTGTCTGTCCATATGTAAATTGCTGTTGTTTTTATTTTATTTATTTATTTATTTATTTATTTATTTTTTTTTTTTTTTTTTTTTTTTTTTTTTTTTTTGCACTGTCTGGAGCACTGTAAATGCTCCAGTGCAGTTTTTTTGCACTGTCTGTCCATATGTAAATTGTTTGCTGTTTTTTGCACTGTCTGTCCATATGTAAATTGTTGTTGTTTTTTTTGCACTGTCTGTCCATATGTAAATTGTTTGCTGTTTGTTTGCTGTTTTTTTTTTGCACTGTCTGTCCATATGTAAATTGTTTGTTGTTTTTTTGCACTGTCTGTCCATATGTAATTGTTGCTGTTTGTTTGCTGTTTTTTTTTTTTGCACTGTCTGTCCATATGTAAATTGTCTGTTGTTTTTTTTGCACTGTCTGTCCATAGGTAAATTGTCTGTTGTTTTTCTGCACTGTCTGGAGCACGCTCATAAGAATTTCACTCACCAAGGCACTTGTGCTGTGGTGATGTGACAATAAAAGTGATTTGATTTGATTTGATTTGATCTTCATGTGGGGGTTTCCGTCAGCAAATATTGATGAACAATATGATTGTGAAAAACAAGATTTTTTTAATTCATGAAATAAATGTCATAATTTTTTTTTTACATCAGAGCCCAAATCTTTGCAGTCTAATTCCTTGCAGTCAATCTTGTTCAGAGGCAGTGATTCATAGCTCTCTGTGGTTCTCTGTTCTTTAACAGTTGGAAGTAACACTTCTCACACTTGTTCATGGTGTTGCCTGGTTTGGCTCTGCTCTAGAGCTCATGCCAGTCAAATGTCAGCCCCTCTTGGGCACACTTGTGTGTATTTTGGGATGCAGCAATTAATTGGAACACGATTACCTCAAGACAAACCAGAGCTAATGAGACATGAATGAGATGAGAGTGACTCTTACATTTTTACATATGTTTTTTAAATAGGTTTCTTATTCCTAATGATGCAATTTAGACCATTCAACCCTGCGTTCTCTATTCCAGAAATCCACATTATGACATACAGTTATTCCTCCCATGCTGGTGTGTTTATGTGTGTTTATTTTCATAGTATGCCGCTGTCTCTCCAGTGTCATCAAAAGATTTAAAAATTATATTTGCCTGATGCTCACTACGTTAATTGGGAAATAATTACAAAATTAGGTAGACTATTAGCACTCTGATTTATCTCTGCTACTGTCACAACAGAAACTCTCCAGGGAATGCGTTTTAATAACACGCCACATATTTCTACACATGTAACCAGCGCTTAGCATTAAAAATAAAGTGAACACTTATTTTTCTTAATGCTGAACATGATATGTTATGTTTTCATTCATTAAATAGTATATGTGGCTAACTGTGGCTCTCTAAAATGTAAACTTCTGGCTCATCTAGTGCTGGGAGTTTGGGGCACGATTACCTGCCTTGATAATATGAAGTATCCGGTGAGTAATTATAAAAATGATCAATAAAACTATCACATATCCAGGGTCTGTTTAAGACTTCATGCTAAAATCCATCCAGTGGCATCATCCATCATCCTTATAAGCAGGTTAACTAGAAATAAAGACCAGCACATGGTAATTCACTGCTGCCAACACTCATTACATCTCTCTCTGTTTTCCTCCACTCACGCCCCTGGGGTCCTCAGACAATCGGGGTGATTGGAAATGAAGGTTGCGAGACGTTGGACAGACAGCTAAACTTGTCAGGGTTAGAATGCTAATGGAGCACCTGGCCATGCTAATGTGTGGTTTCTGTTTCTTACTGCAACACATGTAAAACCCAGATTAGAAAATGACTATCTTGGTGATAACTGCATTCAGGGATCAACTGTTTAAAATGCTCTTTTGTTGGTTTGTGGATAGCTAATTTAACCTGTTAGGCCTCTGAGGCAGAGGCACAGTCAAAAGCACTGAGTCCAAAAGAAATGTGGATGTGTCTGATAGGACAAAATCAGTGTAGTTCAGGATCAATATTTTTCTTCTGTTTTTTAATCTGTTTGCTAGAAAAAGAGAAAGTGGATTTTTGGGATCAGTATTTATATATACATCATATATATATATATATATATAATTATATATATATATATATATTCAGGAAGGAGGCATTAAAGTGTGAAAGTGTTATTTTTTTTACAATTATCTTCTTTTATAACTTAAAAATATATGGTTTCCACAAAAATAGTCAGCCCAACACTGATACTGATACTTCAACACTGCTCATAATAATAATGTTTCTTGAACAGCAAATCAATATTTTAGAATGATTCCTAAAAAAAGTTACACTGAAGACTGGAGTAATGGTTGCTGAAAATTCGGCTTTGCATTAGAGGAACAAATTACATTTTACAATATATAATAAACATAAAACAGTTATTTTACATTATCATAATATTTCAAAATACTATCAAATAAATACAGCCTTGTTAAACTAGCTAGCATAAGATAATTCGTTCAAAAACATTAAAACATAAATCTTAAGACCCCCATAATTTTGAATAGCACTACACATCTACTGAAAGTAAATTTTGTCAACATTTAAGACCTTATTTCAAAACGCAACCCCTTATTGACACCAAGCTTGCACGTAGTGCTGTTCTGTTTATTTTGGGCTAAAGCATGCCTTGGATACAAATGTCAGATGAATTGATCAGCTAAAACAGAACGTCATAGGACTACACAATTCTTGTTTGTGCGATAAAAGCGTCTTGTATTTTTGCGACAGACAAGCATGCTGAGTGTCTTGAATCAGTCTTAAAGCCCCCCTGAGTCTCTCTCCTGACCCTGCTGAGCAGAAAATCTCTGTCATCTGGCACCCCAACCGTGCTCACACACACTCAGACAGGCACCTACTGATCTGAGAAAAACATTCTCATTACTTTTTTGCATTTTGCATAATTTTTAAAAATTTATAAGCCACATATAAAACACTTTCAGGGTTCAAAGCACACACATAAGACATTTCTGTCAACTGTGGCTGTGTGAACTGTCACTGGTGGGAGAAACCATGACTTTATTTGTCTTGTTCCAGATGGTCTGATGAGGTAATGCAAACCACAATCATCAGTTATTACAGAGAAGAACAAAGATCATTAGCAAGTTACCCAGAAAACACAGAGCGTAGAAAAAATATCTATCACACACCACTTCATACCGCAATCCCAAAGCTTTCAGGCTTCAGATGAGTATGAACCAAAACTTTAACAACAATGTTAATGTTTTATATTTTAAGCTCTGTAGCACAATATGCTCTATGACACTCATTAATCAGGATTCTCAGTTTGATGCCGATCTAATGCTTGTGTCCCCATGTGGTTGATGTGGTTTCTGAGTATTATAATCGATCATAACGACTTCACAGTGTGGAAAAAAATGTGTCAAAAAACAACAATGGTAAAATATACACTACCAACTGAAATGTATGGATTTGCTTAGATTTTGATCCATTTGAATCAAACTCAATCAAATCAACGGAGATGTTTATGAAGGCTTTTCAGTCTGATTGAGCCATCAATCCGATCAATAATAGATTATTTGGTTGCATTCAAAACTATTTTAGCTTATGTCTTTTTATTTTGAGATTTACTAAATAGCCAAATGCATTCAAATGTAAACATTTTAAAACTCAATATTCAATAAACTAAAAGTAAAATACACGTCATGCATATCTTCTTCTCTCACACATGTGCAAATATATGCATGCATATTGATTTACTGTAGAGGGAGAGTACAGAACTAGCTGAAAACATTGCTAGCTTAATGCTACATACTGCCCCAGGCATCACAGTGTAAAGGCATTAGCATATTAGAATGCAGTTACAGGTTGGCTAGATATATTACTATACAGTATTTTATCCTGAAAAAAAAATTCACTAGATGTTATGGAGATGTGAATGCATTTGGGAGTCCACAACTTAACACAAATGTGCACAGACGACACTGAATCTTTGTTTGGCATTTTCTGGACTTATGTGAGCTGCAAAATGTCACAGAGCATTTTGTCATTTAGCTGTTTTTCTTGATTCTTGAGCCAAAAATCTAAATTGTATTTTCTCATGACTGTTTTCCCACCCTCTATCTGACCCCTGACAATTAAACTGAACTTTTTTTGATGCTGTGCCTTTAAGAATTCAATATAAACACTCTCTTTGTATATGAAATATGAACAGCTTTGTCCTGCACTCTTACACAAGCTGCTGATGTGTTGTCGGATCCAACATAGCCTCACTGCATTGTGACATGTTCACAAAACGTCTCGGGTTACTCGCGTAACACTTGTTCTCTTAATAGGGAATGAGACGCTGCGTGAAAAGCTCTTCATGCTTTGGGAACGCCTCCTGCGTGACTGATGTCTGAAGCGCTTATAGAATCACGCCAATTCTTCGGCTGATGGCGCGACGCCGCCCCCTGACTTACTCACGTCGTCGGCATTCTACTAGAAGGCTACGCCCCTAGTAGAATGCGCCCGAAGACTAAGAGGTGAAGGAAGGTTCCGCGCCTCATAAGCCAGCGAAATGGCATCCGATCCACATACAGCTTCAATGCCCTAACCGGGCAGAACATGTAAAGTTTCTCATCCTCACTCGAAGCAAATTGAGGAGGATGGAAAGTGTGAAGTGTGACCACCTGAGAGCGAAACGATGTGGACAAGACCTTGGGAATGTAACCAGGCCTAGGCCGCAGGGTCACTTTGACTAGACCCGGGGCAAAGTCCATACACATCTCACTGACAGAGAGGACCTGCAAATCTCTAACTGTTTTTAGTGACGTAAGCGCCAGCAAAAGAGTAACCTTAAGAGTCAGTATCCGCTCTGAAGCTGACTCTAAGGGCTCGAAAGGGGCCATCACCAGACCTTCGAGGACGACTGATAAGTCCCAAGAAGGAACTGCCGTGGGGCGAACCGGCCTAAGCCGTCTGACTCCATGCATAAAGGCAGAGACCATCCGATGCCTCCCCAGGGGGATCTCATCCAGCTCTCTCCGAGCTGCAATGGCCGCTACGTAAACTCTGAGGGTGGTAGCAACAGTCCCCGCTGTCAGCCTCTCTTGCAAAAACTCCAGCACTGGACCAACAGGGCAGTTAACTGGGTCTATTGCACGAGCCAAACACCAGGATTCAAAGACGCCCCACTTGGAAGAGTACAGCTTCCTAGTACAGACTGACATTTGGCCACGAGTGGGCGAACGCATCTATGCCCAGAGTCATCGGGAAACTCAGGGAGAACCAGAGCGGGCACTGGGATGACTCTTGAGAAGCAAAGAGGTCCACCTCCGCTTTGCCAAACAGATCCCAAATCTGGGATACCGTCTGACGGTTCAACATCCATTCTCCCGGCCTGAGTTTCTGTCATTTCTTCAGAAAATCGGCCGCAAGGTTCAGTATTCCCGGAACGTGAACTGCCCTCAAAGAAAGGAACTTGTCCTGGGACCAAAGGAGAAGACGGCATGCAAGCCTGTCCAGGGTGTGCGACCGTGAACCTCCCTGACGGTTTATGTGGGACACAACCACCATATTGTCCGTTCTGACTATGAGATGATGCCCCCCAGGAACGGGGAGAAAATACATCAAAGCCAGGAAGACAGCCCTGAGTTCCAGGCAGTTTATGTGCCAGGAAAGGAACTCTCCTGGCACAGGAGAGGAACCTCAGCTCTTTCATCCACCAAAGGAACGGCCTCATGTGAAGCAACCCTAGGAGCAACACAGGGGAGGCCGCTGCCATGAGGCCTAAAAGCCTGCGGCAGGTACCTATTACTAGGTATTGGTAAGCCTTCCTCCAAAGGCAAACCGAAGGAACCTCCTGTGCCGCTGAACAAACTGGATGTGAAAATATGCATCTTTTAGGTCGATAGTGACAAACCAGTCCCCAGTCCCCCTTGAATCTGAGACATGATGGTTTTCATTGTCAGCATCTTGAACTTCCCTTTGTAAAGGAATAATTCAGACGCCGCAGATCCAGAATGGGCCTCAGGCCGCCGTCTCTCTTTGGAAAAAGGAAGTAGCGGCTGAAGAACCCTCGTTCGATATCCGACTGAGGTATTTCCTCTGTCGCTCCTTTCTGTAGGAGGGAGGAAAGTTCTTGTTATAGAACAGAAGCCTTGGAGGCGCTGTTTACTACTGTCAGCTGAACCCCGTCGAAGCAGGGGGGATTTCGCCCAAACTGAAGTGTGTAGCCGGACCGAACTGTGCAGAGAACCCAAAGTGATACCCCTGGTAGAGAAATGCGGAAGCAGAGTGTCGTGCAAAGGAAGACATACCTGAGTTGGGGTGTCGAGAAGGCCTGGAAGCAGTGACGCCCTCCACCACGAAGGAAAGCCCTCGGCGTCCTTGTTTGGGTTGATGGAGAGTGAAGTGCTGGACTAAAAGGTGGCCGGCATGGGGTCCGTGCGCTGCAGGAGAGAAGCGACTGTGTCCCCTAACACGTGGCCCGCTGGCGGCAAAAGTACGGACTGAAGAGGGGGAAAGACGAATGCATCCCCCAACTGCAAGACCGAGGTAAAATGAGGGTGAACTCGTTCTGCACACCAAACCCCGAGGGGTGGTTGTAACAGATCAGAGTGAGGAGAGCGTGTTTGAGGTGGGCAGATACACTTTTGCGGTCTGGCCTTGCCTCATGGCGGTGAAGCGGCTCTCCTCATTCCGACTCGAAGGTCAGGAACGACTCGGAGGAGCCGAAGCGGCAGGCCTGTTGGGCCACTTCAGGTCAACCCGTCTGCGTGGTCGCTAGCGAGGGAAGGGCCGGCCACGGGCTCCCCAAAACGTAGTTGGGGCAGGGTGCGCAGCCTGGGCTCCACTCCTGCCAGAAGGCTCCTTTCTGGGTAGCGAAGGCTCCCTAGACAAAGAGGAGGAGGGAGTGGAATGGTCCCTCTTCCTCCTGGGCATGAACTACTTAAGAGCAGCCGATTGCGTCTTAGCGGAGCGGAACTTTTCCACTACAGAGCTAACCGCCTCCCCGGATAACCCAGACTGTGAGATGGGTGCGTTCAGCAAGAACACCCTCTCCTTCTCACGAATCTCGGTGAGATTCAGCCATAAATGGCGTTCTGCGGCCACTGAACCGCCATAGAGCGCCCCACGGCGCGTGCGGTGTGCTTAGTGGCTCTGAGAGCCAAGTCAGTGGCTCTGCGCAGCTCTTTCACAGCCTCTGGAGTCAGACCAGTCCCTTCGTCCATCTCCTTAAGCACGTCCGCCTGGTAGGCTTGAAGGATGGCCATCGTGTGGAGGGCCATGCCTGCCTGACCGGCCGCGATGTAGGACTTCCCGATAAGGGCGGAAGTGGTCCTACATGGCTTAGGCGGAAGGAGGGGGGCGGGACTTCCAGGAAGGCGCCAAAGAGTGTAAAAGTTGGGAGGTCAAAGTGTCCTCTACCACAGGCATGACGGTGTAACCCTGCTACGCAGAACCCACAAGGTTGGTGAAGTCACTGGCTGCTGCGTTAGTCAGGCGGGAGGAAATCTTGTTTCCAGGATCTGGAGATCTCCTGATGCAGATCACCGAAAAACGGCAGCTTCCTCCGTTCAGGCCTGGAAATTGGGCCGCTAAGGAACCGCTCGTCGAGTTTCGACGCTTGAGACTCGCGGGGCTTGTCGGGCCAATCCAGCGAGAGCTTCTCAGTATCGCGCGAAAGCACGTCCACAAGCTCAGAGTAGGCCTGCGCCTCCTAACCGCTAAGCGGGAGCGCATCTGCTAAAGCAGGCCCAAAATCCTTGGAGTCGGAGGCTGCAGTTAGCAATATATCATCTAGCCCGAAGGAAACGGTGTCACGCGCCCCCGGGCTAGGATAAAGATTGTCATGCGCGAATTCAACCGGTGAATTCACGCGCACATGCTCCGGTGAGGGAGCGTGAGAAAGGCGAGGCCTGTCTGCTCACTCTCCATCTCCTCGAGCTCAACATCCGAACCCCAGGTCGCGGATTCACGAGAGGCCGTGGAGGCCTCCGGAGCGCGACGGAGAAAAATGGATGACTCTTTTTCACACACCTCAAGCCGAGAGCGGAGGGTTATGAGACAGAGATTCTCACAAAATGTACATTTTGAAATCCCATAAACCGCATCGCGTGCATGCGAAAACCCCAAACATATAAAACACTTACTGTGTGGGTCATCGCGAGCGATGAATCGCGCGCACGGCGGTTGACAACGGCGATATTACGTGGCACTTCACCGCGAGAAGAACAAAGTTCCGCTGTATGCAGTTGCCGAAGTGCAAACGGAGAATCCGTGTCCGAAATATGTAATATTGGGCCAGAAAATCGCAACAGAAGGGCAGTATGGCCACTTCATAAAGGCAGAGAAATCTGAGGAGTAGATGGCGCGTTCGCCAGTACAAGCTGACGACGTGAGTGCATCAGAGGCAGCGTCGCGCCATCAGCCAATGAATTGGCTTGATTCTATAAGGGCTTCAGACATCGGTCATGCAGGAGGCGTTCCCAAAGCGTGAAGAGCTTTTCACGCAGCGTAAGTGAACCTATGATAGAGAACAACTTGCGCTAAAACGTGACATACCGTACAAATGATCGTGCTGCTTGAATGCTAAAGTATCATTATGAGTATTCATCATCAATCTGCTATCAAATGCATTTCTGTTGAGGGTAAGTCAGTTAACTTTCTCTCTGGATCAAATATCACATAAAACAATTTCTTATTTGATTCTTTCTTTCCTGATCCACAGCAGCCAATGCAGTGATAAGAACCCACATTTGAACAAGTTCCTCTTACACATCAAGTGATTAGGTGGTGAAGAAATCAATAAAATAAAAAAGAAAGAAAGAATGAAAGACTGCTCATGACTTTCTCTTCAACTCGTTCAAGGTCTCTCTGTTTGTACAGAACACATCAGTTTCTTTGTTAAAACTTCCCGAAAGGTTTCTATACTTCTATACAACTCCAAGAGGCCATTAACCATAAGGCAATGGTCACATTTCACAGTTCTGAATGAGAGCGCCATTTATTAGAGCTGACCTTGAGTCATTCAACAAGGGAAATAGAGTAACAAAATCCACATTAGTCATACCTAGTGGGTCAGTTTCCATTACGTGAATAGTGCACAGTTTGAGAAGCTGGGGAAGAGTCGTCATAAGAAAATTAAATGAGGGCTTAAATTACTGAGTTTTTCTCAGTAGTTAAATATATCATTAAATGTTTAACAAATCAAATTTCCATTTCAATGTCGACATATTTCCAACTAAAATAGGTTGCCCTCTTTAAATAGTATTTAATTTAATTACTAATTTAATTACTTACTCAAACTCGTCGTTCCAAACCCCTAAGAGCTTCGTTCATCTTCGGAACATGGCTTAAGATATGTTTGGATGAAATCTGAGTGCTTTCTGACCCTCCCATAAACAGAAATGCAAGTGCCATGGTGTTGCTGACACAGGAGCTGGTGTTCTGACGTATAAAACCCGGATGCGCTGCGGCTTGTTTGCAAGCAGAATAATTCAAACGCATGCACCATGGTACTCTCGTAAACACACAGAAAAGATTGACATGGAAGAGAAGAAATTGTTGAATAAAGTCATTATGTTTGTTTTCTTTGCACACAAAAAGTATTCTCGGCCTCTTTCTGGGCCTTGAACATGTCAGCTGCATTGCTGTCTATGCAGGGTTCAGAAAGCGCTCAGATTTCATCAAAAACATCTTATTTTTTGTTACGAAGATGAACAAAGGTCTTACGGGTTTGGAATGAAACAAGGGTGAGTAATTAATGATTTAATTTTTAGTTCTGGGTAAACTATCCCTTTAAGGCTGTTACAAACTGCTCCAACAAGCACCTACATACACCTACACCTACAGACACATTTTAAACATTCAAATTGCTTATTGCATAGAAAATTATATTATACATGTATAAAAAAAAACTTTTTTGTTTTTTCGTTTTACTATTATGCTAATGCATAATGTAGGGTAGCATAGTAAGGTTAATGCTGTATTTTATTTAATGGATGTGTCTTTTTATTTAATAAATACTGTATTGTGCCATTGCATTTTTTGAGAAGAAAATCCTCACTTCTTGCTCAGAAACAAATCAGAGGAGAGAAGACAGGAGCTACAAGATTTTACAATATTGAGGCTTGGCTTCCCTCTGCAGCCTTGAGGTATCTGTGTTTACTTTATCACATATTCATTCTAGCCAATGTTCTGCAGCCTTGGGCAGTCAGCAACTTCAATGTGCAATATTGAGATGGATTCTCACTTTCAATGTAAAATGTAATAAATAAGAATCGTGTTTTTTAATGAAATCCTTGGGAAGTAAATTTTTGACTTGATATATTATGTGTTCTCTGTGCACATGCCTGTACATTTCTGAAAAACACAATTGTGTACTGTATATAAACTCTACTCACCGCTCTCTGTTGAATTTGAGAGAGTGTAGGATAGCCGGACGTCGCTGTCGCAAATTCCAGAGATGCAGCGTGTCATCTGCACAAGCTGTGACCAGTGCCCCCTATGAACACATAAGTGTAAAAACAACACTCAATCCATGCAATGAGATGTTAAGTTTAAACAAAATTTTAACATTCAAAGAAAGTTACATTAAATGTATGACACTTTAGACATACACTTTTATTTGTTTTATTTTTTCTAGGTGTCAGTGGCACAGCCATTGTGATTTTTCATGTGACAATATATTATATTAGATAAGTCCATTTATAATTGTTGAACTAAAATCATGCAATTTATATAGTATTGAACCTGAATTGAACTGCTTGTATGTCTAAAGTGTGTTTCCGTTTCCACTTCAATGTATTAAAATTCTCTATCTATTATGGGGAAAATTATGCAGTATACAATGCATCTTCCAGGTCACAAATAAAATAAGAATGTACTCATATAGTCGCTAGGAAATGATAAACCTTAATTTATTCTGTCACTTCGATATGTTTCAGTCTGTATAAATTTGCTGTTTTCTCATGCATTTCATGCATATTTCATGATATTAAACTCCTCCTTGGATAGCGACTGAAGAGCGAGAATTGCCATGAGTAATGCTCTGCTCTATGTATTACAAGACTCAGGAAGGTGTTCATGGGGACAGAAAGAGGGAAGAGAGCAAAAAGTGATGAGAGTGTCTAAAAGTGTGAGTGTGAAAAATCTCTTTCCACCGTGTCTGACACTGTCAGGATTACAAAGATCTTTCAGACCCATTTTATCTGGAAGCCCTTTTTAATTTTGAAGCCAATATCAAATATTCTTTTCAAATGCTGGCTGCAATGTTCAGGCAGCAAACAATACATGACAAACCTGGAAAAATGTGGGACATTTCATGTCGGGGATGAGAACATTTCAGTATTAATGCTAACTCGTTTTGTCAAATCACTGCCTAATTTGAGGGTGATCAAGGGCAGCATGAAGTCTCTAAAAACTTTATCTTCTTCATGAATTTTGGTTTTGTCTCCGTCTTTGTTCTTTCACAGTCAGGTGACTGACAACTGTGTTTCCATGGAGATGGTGTTTAGGTAAACACAGATTGCACCAGCACACCAAAGGACAACAGCAGAGAAAAATAGATGTCGAGAGGGAATTTTAGTTGTGTCGTGTCAAAGTCAATGTGAATTCCCATTTGTGACCCATTAAAATTCCATAATGTGATATTCTCCAAGTGAAACGGGATATTCAACAAGAAAATAAATTGTACACTTCAGGATTTAGTTAGATGGTAAAAGTCAGTGTTGCACACATAAATGAAATAATAATAATATATAAATATAAATATGGGATGAAATAAAATGTATTAAAGAATAAGTACAACAATTTCTAAAATTATAACAAATAAAATAAAGCTAAATGTACACATTAAAAAAGAGTTAAAAAATACATGAACATGACTAAAACGTATATAATATGAATAAATATGAATAAATACTATAATAGTATATAAACAATACTAAAAAAGCACAGATTAGAGTTTGCTATTTTGGTCATTGGCTATTGTCCAATAGTCTGCATGGCCTAAGTGATGTCAGCTGAAAAGGAAATTTTTTTCAGAAGAAGATAAAGTTAAAAAATAAACACATTTTTTCTTTGAATTAAACATGCAATGATGAATTACATTCAAAATTAGACCAGGGACGTGCATAAAAAAAATAAATTCTAAGTTATTTCGATTTTATTTTCTCTTTAAGGCAGAGGAATATTGTGAACATTTAATTACAGTAGAACACTAATTAAATTGTGTGTTGTAATCCACAATAAGTGGTGTGGGATTTGTGGGATATATTGTATAAATGTAACCATTTGGTTAGTGAGGTAGCATCCCTTGTGATGACGAATGTTATTTACAGCACTAATTTAGTGTTGTTAATAAAATCAATATGAATGAAGACTGAATCTCTAAAGAGTCATATCAAAATAATGTATCTCAGGATAAAATGTCAAGATTGTGTGCGCACAATATTTGTCCAATCAATTCATACAGTCTCACGTTTCACTAAATGAGATGATTTTCAGTGTCTGGTATGACGTCTGCATCTTATTGTGAACAATTCATCAGAGCATGATATTCCGAAGAAACAAACTAATGTTTGTCTTTGTCATTTTTAATCAAAATGCAATAATGTTCTCTTCATCCGAAACAACTTTCTTTTTCAGCTTATATCATCATCTAGACAAAGTAATGCCAAATATCTATTTATTCATAATTTTAAGCTATTATTTTAGGTATAGTAATGCAGCTTATATATATATATATATATATATATATATATATATCTTATTACACAATAATCTAATGTTGGTTAATTTTGTTTAAATAAAAAATCAGCAAGTAACAAAGCTTTTAAAAAGAGGTAAAGGAACATTTTGGGATGCTGTTGGGTGAACTTGACCTTTAACCGGCACATCCTCAGCCCCATCTCAGTTCTCAGCAGGTAAAAAGCTCAAATAAACCTGGCCTGATTTCTGAGGCAAAGATTTCATCATCTCCACAACTGACTGCAAACTCAGATTCAGGTCTGGCTCCACTTTTCACCAACCCATGAATTCCCGGCGGATGAAAAACCTGCCCTAAATGTTTTCTCGTTAAATATACTCCTTCACTCTTCACTCAATCCCATTACAGAAGTAAAATGTCTCACAAATGCCATTTTCTTTTGACTTCAGATGTGTTTACATGGGCTTCTAGAAAGGAGACAGAAATAGATGGAGATAGTGGAGAGCGTACCTAAATTGCTATAATCCAAAATGGCCACCATGGCAACTCTCCCAATTTCCCCCTTTTGTCAACGCACTAACTTCTCATTATTCATGAGATGATGCAGCGCTTGTGCATAAG
The DNA here is from genome assembly GCA_003573665.1 of Oxygymnocypris stewartii. NCBI lineage: Eukaryota > Metazoa > Chordata > Actinopteri > Cypriniformes > Cyprinidae > Oxygymnocypris > Oxygymnocypris stewartii. Next base: position 125,230 of record QVTF01012084.1, on the reverse strand, counting down.
AGCGAGACAGAGAGGCTGAGAAAAATTCAGCACTTGACATGTCTGATGGGAAGTAATGTCTGACTGCATTAACACCACAGGGCTGAGAGGGAAGGCGGCTCTTGACCTAAACGTATTCCTCTGCAGAGCCGAGCAAAATAAAGATTAAAACACACACATATGCACGCTGCCCTCCTACGTGCTTTCTACATATGCTGCGCACATGAAAATGTGCTGTAATATATGTGTGCCTGCAAGTGTGGATGTTCGGTACCTCATTGATGAGAAACTGCAGTTGGAGAACTGCCGCCCCACTCTCATGCTGGCAATGACAGTCCACTCCTGGCCGTCCCAGACTGATGACATCAGAGAGTTAAGGAAAAGAGGACAGTCATTTACAATGAAACTTTGATGCTTCAAGGTTGTACTTTTAACACTTTCCATAAAGTATTAATAGCTGGATTAAACTGATAGACAGCATAGCGACCCAAGTTAAAACTTTATGAAGGACTATGCATGAAGTTTAAAAGCTCTAAAAAAACTCAAACCTAGTTTGGCGTGTGTGTGTAACAGAAAGAGAGAGAGATTGCGAATCTTTGCCATAATCATGTAGTAACATTAACAGCACTAACTCCAAAATCAGCTCCTCACACTGTTTTAAACAGATCTTCCTGTGTGAATTTACACACACACGTGCACACACACACACACAGCGATCGATCAGAAGACAGTCGGAAAGGGAAGAGCATTATGCCATTTGTCTCTCCTCTTAACTAAACGTGTGTACACGCAGCTGTGTCCGATCACTTCAAAAGACAGTAAAATGCAGGAAATAACAAAGGAGGAAAATGCTTTCATGACAGAAACAAGGTCAAACTCATCCAGTATCATTCAGACCACATGCAGAAGTGGTTTATATCAATATCCATCTGTATAGTGTATACACTTTCTATTCATCAACGAATCATACAATTAAAATGTATGACAATTTTCACAATAATAAACTGTTCTCAACACTGAGAAAAATAAAACCTTTTTGAGCATCAAATCAGCATATTATAATTATCATGTGACACTGAAGAAAATTCAGCTTTGCCACCTCACAAATAAATTGAATTTTACAAATATATTCACATAGAAAAGTGTTTTGTAATAAAAAAATACTACATTGCTGTTTCTACTTTAGTTTTGGTCAATAAATCCATAAATAAATCCAAAAAATTTTAACAACAGTGTATTACAGGCCTACACATAAACCACAAATGTAAATGCACAGCTATAGTCTAGGTTACAACAAAAAAGCTTGCAGTCTCGCATCCATAAAACAGTAAAAAAGCCTCTACATGAAATTATATTAAAATAAATATCAGCCAAATGCAATTTCTTTTGGGGGTATCATGCTTGGGCTCGGATTAGTTTTTCTGTCAAAGAGACAAGTGTGTTTTCTTAGGACTATCTAATATATTTCAGTGATATCTGTCAGGTAGCAGGGTCATTTTATGCAAGCCATTAAACACAACAGAGCAATCAAACGGTCAAACCTGCACACTGAAAGAAAATGACAGAACGTTCTAGAAGAAACCCCTACAATCAATAATAAAACATGACAGTGGTTATTAATGATGGACTCTCAGGAAAGGACTGCCGTTACAAGTGTGTGTGTGTGTGTGTGAGTGAGTGTTTGTGTTTTGAGGAGGATCAATCATAGGTATAATTGTTCTGCATGCTTGATTGGCTCTTAATTGTGCTTAGTTAAATTGTTGACAAACATGGGCGTTCAACCCACATCAGGAATAAAGTTGTTCAGTAGTGCCTGGGATAGAAATCAACACTGAACACACACAGACCAACACACAAACTTCAGATTAAACCATGTGCATATATCGATTGCACAAATGGCTAGCTAATAAGATGAACATCCACTCGCAGATAGACCACAGGCTCAACACAGCTACACAGCTTCTATAAAACATCACTTCAGAGATATTTTCCTGTGCACCACCAAGTATTTTTAATCTTGTTTTTGAAGATTATATAAAGCCTTGGTTATATTTATGTATTTGACAGATATACGACCCGAATTCTGGAAATGGTTGAGAATTAATTTTTTTATAAAATTAAAACTAAAAGACTTTCAAATCACATGAGTCAATATTTTATTCACAATAGAACATAGATAACATAAATATTTAAACTGATACATTTTACAATTTTATGCACAAATGAGCTCATTTCAAATTTGATGCCTGCTACAGGTCTCAAAATAGTTAGGACGGGAGCATGTTTACCATGGCACAGCATCTCCTCTTCTTTTCAGAACAGTTTGAAGATGTCTGGGTATTGAGGTTATGAGTTTCTGGTCTTTTGGTGTTGGAATTTGGTCCCATTCTTGTCTGATATAGGCTTCCAGCTGTTGAAGAGTTTGTGGTTGTCTTTGATGTATTTTTCATTTAATGATGCGCAACTTGTTCTCTATAGCTGAAAGATGTGGACAGCAGGCAGGCCAATTCAGCACCCGGACTCTTCTACTACGAAGCCATGCTGTTGTAATAGCTGCAGTATGTGGTTATTTCCATTGTCCTGCTGAAATACACATCATCTGGAGAGGAGTATATGTTGCTTTAAACCCTATATATACACACCTTTCAGCATTCATATTGCCTTCCAAAACATGCAAGCTGACCATACAGTATGCACTTATGCACCCCATACTATCAGAGATGCTGGCTTTTGAACTGAATGCTGATGACATGCTTGAAGAGCTCTCTCCTCTTTAGCCCGGAGGACATGGCGTGATTTCCAACAAGAATGGCAAATTTAGACTCTTCTGAACATAGAACACTTTTCCACTTTTCCAACGTTTCTGGAATTTAGGTTGTAGATTGACAGTGACTTGGTTGTATGTTTAATTAAAACCTTACATTTAATGCAATATATTAACATTAATGCCAATGCATCTCTCTTTTAGCTTTTATGACTTCCATCATCTTTTTGATCAGCTTACTGTTAGCTTACATACTTCCAGTGTACATACTTTGCAGGCATTTTTTATTTAGTCTCAGTCTTTATCTTGAGACGAAAATGCTTAATTGTCTTAATTTCATTTATTCCATAAATTATATTAGAAGCTAACACAATATAATCTTACTTTTTGGCCAAATAAGCATAACATAACAACTGGGTTGTTGTGTTTTTCCCCCTCGTTGAATCTGAGCTCCATATATTTATCTAAAGGTTTAGTAAACATTTCCATAAAAATAAAATATATATATATTTCACATGTCAGGGCTTACAGGGTTGAAATATCAGTTTGCCAAGATAACAGCAATCAAATAAAAAACACGATTCGTTAAAATCCATATGACCATATTGATGATCAAGCTGCTTCTTTCTACTTATATGGATAGTTAACCCAAAAATGAAAATTTTGCCATTTTTTTCTCACCATAATATTGTTTCAAACCTGTTAATTGTCAATGATGGAATTTTTTATTCTTCTATAGCTACTGTAAAATAATGTTAGGCGTTCTTTTACAGTTAATTTATTGCATAGAAAACTATATATATATATATATATATATATATTAGGGGTGTCAACACGTTAACGCATGCGATTCATAAAAAAAAGTATGCGTACATTTTTTTTTTTTGCGGAAATTAAACGCATTATACGGTTTGACCCCAACTTCTTGCCGTCATCACAGCGCAGAAGGTTTTATGTCATGTGTGATGAGGGTACAGTAGCCTAACCAGTGTTGCCAGGGTAGCGGCACAACAAGCGGGCTATTTTGAAAAAAATAAAATGTATATAAGTTTTTTTTTGGGCTACTTTTATAATGTATATAAAAGCCGCCCAAATTGTATGATCCTTTTACTAATGTGTATTATACTTGGAATTTATACCTGGCAACCAGTGGCGGCTGCTGGTCTTTCAAAGAGGGGAAGCTCATTTTTGGCCAACATCATAAAAATTTACCATTTATTTATACCTAAATTCTGCCCAACATTACTTTTCAAGAAAATGTTCTAGCCTACTGTATGTATGAATGAATGAATGAATGAACAAACGATCTAAAAAAAGATATTAAACTCGAAATATGGGAATTAGGTTGAACTGAAACAAGGAATCTGGGTGAAATGTATGATGAAAATTGGCTAGCAATTTCACCAAGCAAATACCAAGAAATAGGTTGCAGCAGTTTGTCTTTCGACTACACTTCCGCGATGGGACTGAGCTCGAATAGCTTCAGTGTCAGTGACTTTTATAGTACAAAATCGCTGTCAATCAAAAGAAGATGCAGTCTTTCGACAGACCCTCCAATCATCACGCAGACGCTCGGAGTCCGGGCCAGCCCACTCCTCCATTCATCCCAGAGACGCTGAGCGTCCGTGGGCGGGACATAATCGCAGCATTATCCAATGACCGTCTTGTTTCTAAGCACTGAAAAAAACTGTTTAAAGCAGCCCCATTGAAGTCAATGGACGCTGGGCTTCAACAGAGTAATGCACTGTACGCTACGGGAATGAATGAGAAGGAAATCGAGTCAGCCGACCTAAGTAGCTGATTCTGAACGAAATTGTTTTCGTTCGAGATGAACGTGTTTAACGCATTTTTAGTCAATAAAATGTTAACATAATAGTACATATATTTGACCATTCGTTTTTTGACAATTATAGGGGAAGCTGAGCTTCCCTTGCAGTCTTAAAGAAATCGCGTCTGCTGGCAACTTAAGAACGGAGAGGCGGTTGTAACACAAAAAAACGTGAGTTTAAGCCAGAGCATACATGTTAAGGCTTTTACACAGCAGAAATAAACATGACAACAGCAACTATAGATTATTTAAGATAATAAACACACGATTACGATAGAATATTGTTTGTATGTGATTTTCTTGAGATGAATGTGAACATCTGAAATGCTAATTTGTGCAGCTATATAAAAAGCTATTAATAGCATATTTTAACAACAGTAAAAGACCAAATTCCACATGTGATCGAAAAAGGAAGGTACTACAAACACTCGATGGTGGTTTGAAGTGAGTTCTGAGTAAAAGTGTCCTATTAATCTCAGAAATTGTCTTATGAAGCATTAAGCTAATGTTAGCTACAACGCAGCTGCAGAGCAGGTCCAATTCTTCTTCATAATGCATTTTGACATAATACTTCATGTAAAGTCGCAATAAAATGTTTTTTTGTATTTATTTAGAAATACTTTTGATAATAGTTTGGTAAATGTATACTGGGATTGAAGCAATGTGGCTTGGTAAACATTTTATTGTCAGTAAAAGGCTGATAAAGGCTGAATAAAAACAAAACAATAATTATAAAAGAATAAAAATTTGTCTTATAATTATGTCTCATACCTGGTGGAGGAGTGAAAGGTTCTGTTTCCTGAAATTAATTTGTCTTGCATTTCTTTATTTCCACACATTTACAGATAAATCCTAGTACTTTAAATTTGTGATTAATCATGATTAATCACAGTCCATAACTGTGATTAATGTGATTCATTTTTTTTAATGAATTGACAGCACTTATATATATATATATTAGTGGTGGGCCGTTATCGGCGTTAACGTGCTGCGTTAACGCGAGACTCTTATCGGCGATAAAAAAAATATCGCCGTTAATCTATTCTCAAAGTTGGGTTGGGAGCTGGGTCTATACTACGCAAGCTATGATGACTTTCACCCTGATATTTTAGCGCGGATGTATACCTAGCCGAATTGCACTGTAGGGGGCGAGAACGAGTCTTCGAACTAGAGGCTCGCAGTCCGTGATGGACAGATTGTTAACGGCTGGTCTATGTGGTAATACAATCGGGCAGGACATCCAAACGCTCACCTATCATTCATCAACCTCAAATATGGCTTTTCCTCTGAAAGATGTATGTAGTAGCAACTTTACATGGCCGCTCAATATGATGTTAACCTAGAGAAACGTGCGCTATTGAAGTGTTTGTGTGGAAGCGTGTTTGCTGCAGGACAGGCTCCGGTGCGCTCACTTGCTCTTAAAATCTCCGTCATTCTTGGTCATACAGATAAAAGTAGCCTAATACTTCTTTCGAATCTGTAAAGACTCTACGTTTATTTGTGTGCACTCAGAATAACAACGAAACGTTGCGCTTTTAAGCAAACAGGATGCGCTTTAGGTCTCATGTGAACTTGAGCAAGAAACTTTGAAAAATATATCTATAGAGAGTGAAATGTCTAAAAAATAAAAATAGAAGACGTGTGTGTTAGCATGGATGATTTACATGAAATGTAATCTGTGCAACACTGTGCATAAAATGGCTTTCAGTTCAATATAATAACAAAAAACGACATTTTGGGTTTTTATTCAACTAATAAGGTGGGCACGCTGTGATCTGTACTATATTTTTTACTGTAATTGACAGTTATCGCAAAAAAAAAAAAAAAAAACAACAACACGGGAGTGGGAGGGAATGGGAGTCATTCTTCCGGGAGTGGAACGGGATTTTCCTCCAGTTTTTTCGTGGGATTGGGACGGGAAGAGATTAAAGTTTGTGATGCATTTTGGAAACAGGAGATGAGCCCCTGGTCTAATGCGCCACCTGGCTTGAGAAACCCGTTCTCAAAGACTTACTTTTAGTCATTATTTGGGTAGCACACATATTCTGAATGCCTTCGGCAGAATTCAAATGAGCAATTTTAATCTAGATTAATCTAGATTAATTCCAAAATTAATCTAGATTAATCTAGATTAAAAAAATTAATCTATGCCCACCTCTAATATATATATATATATATACATACACACACACATAGTGCTAAACGCTTTTGGGTAATACAGAAGAAAGTAAGTCATACAAGTTTGGAACAACATGAGGGTAAATGATGACAGAACTTTCATTTTTGGATGATCTATTCCTTTATAGCTCCAGCCAAGGCTTTACGAGGTTCAAAACGACCACTGAGAGATGTTTTGGTGGTGAACAGGTCATTATATTGATGTTTCCATTGTGAAAAAAGGCTGAAAAGAAAGATACACGATCGATGGAGGAAGAGGAGAAAGATGGAGTGAGTAAGGAGATGTTGAATAGAAAGGCTGGTGACTCAGACCCTTAAAAGACGGAATGGAGGAGCAGAGTTGAAACCTAGACAGGACATGAAAGAGAAAAATGAGTCGGAGAAAGAGAGAGATACTATAGCAGGTTTGAAATGGTGACTCAGATTGAGTAGGAGGAAGAGTTTAAATCTTATGGTGTCTATGCCATAAAAGCAACAAACACGCACAAATATAAGGTGACGTTTCATGACTCTTGCTGGATTTGTGCAATTTATACACCCTCGTGTCTATAGATTTTCCCTTCATTTTCCAACATTAATTTCTCTGTCATATTTTCCTAAATAATTTTCCACTGTTCTCAGTTTCACCTGCACACACTGAAAAATCTCAGTCTCTGCTTCATTAAAGATCCCATTTTTAAATAAGTTTTGTGGCTTTTAGTCCATGTCTGCTAGCTTTGTGGTCAACTATATGCTAACTTTGATAAATCAGCTGTCATGCTGTATGTACACATATTTTTTTTTTAAAAACAATTCTCTTCAGAAAGAATATACCAAAAATTGAAGACTCACAAAACAGATTTCTGTCCACAGAATAAAGTCATATTAGTTTGAAAAGATGGTGAGTAAATGATGACAGAGGAATATTCAACCAAGACCCTAGAGACTTATATCATGTGAAAGTAAGCATTTTCCACAGCCTTTCAATATAAGGAGAGACATTTTTTTTTAAATTAACAATAATATTAATGATCGTTGTGAATTATACTAATACTACTACTACTAATAATAATAATTAGTATATAATTATTACTACTACTAATAATAATAATATAATTATTACTAATAATAAAAATAATATACAGTTATGCCATATTTGGATATAGTACTGTGTAGACACAATTATTGTAACACTAATCGGTTGTAACAATATTCTCAGTCATTTTGATTAGTGAGTGACAAATTATAGAAGCTAAGTCACTGTAAAAATTGTAAAAATATTTTACAATATTACCGTTTTTACTGTTTGATTAAAATAAACCCCCCTCCCCAGGCTAAATAATGGCCTTAAACCCTAAATCACATATACATTGTTTAATCTGTTTTCTTATGGACATTTCTTATTTTTATACAATTATATTTCCCTCAAAACTTGATCTGATTTTATCTTTTTACACAGAAGATTCTCATCATAATCATCACATAATTGTACTGAGGACACATTCACAGTGATAAAACGCTTTGTTATATTTCCTACAGAGATACAGACTTCCTACGCTGATATAAAGAGAAAATTATGTTTATGAACAATATGACAATTTACTGAGCATTCACAGCGAGAGAAATCAATCAGTCAAAAGGGGTAGAATTATAGACGGAATAATTGCAAGCAAGATGGTTTGCACAGAGAGAGAGAATCTGTCTAAACTATTCTCTCATTAAACTTTATGGGGGGGGGGGGAACTATCGCTAGAGAGAAGCACATTTAATTTGCTTTCTTTATCTTCTGCAAACATCTCTTTCCAATGTTGCTAATTAAAAATACTGGCATTACTGTAGCCATGCTAAATTATGGAGCAAGCTGTTTTCAGTGGGTATCCCCCAGTCAAATGTGTGAATGTCTGTGAGAGAGAGATTTTGTGACAGCCACTGTGAGTCTGGTTACAAACTTGTGACATTTCACTGGTGTTTGTGCGAAGGGTGCTGTCAGTCAGTGCTCAAATAATCAATCAAAACAAAAATACAGCCAAATCTGAAAATGTATAATCATGTTCTTCCCTTCATCATTGCTTTAGGAAATATGTTTCAGAGTTTCAGAAAACATCTCAACAATATCTCTCAACCATAAAGTCAGATACTTCAATATGAACTCAAACATTAAAAGACTAAATTTACAGTAGTTTTATCTAAACTACAGTATTCATGTTAATTTAGCAGCCCAAAACTCCCTTTCTTGTTAAAATTTTTATAATAAAAATATGAGAGGTATACAGTGCAGCTTGAAAATTTGTGAACCCTTTAAAATGTTCTATACTTTTGTACAAATATCACCCAAAACATCATCAGATTTTCATTTAAGTCCTGAAAGTAGACAAAGAGAACCCAATCAAATAAATGAGACACAAATATTTTCTTTGTCACTTATTTATTCAGGAAAATGATCCAACATTGCATATCTGTGAGTGGCAAAAGTATGTGAATCTCTTGGATTAGCAGTTCATTTAAAGGTGAAATTGGAGTCCATCTGTGCAGAGGTGTTTTCAGTCAGCGCAATGACTATCAAATGTCAGTACATGACCTGTTTTATTCAAAGAACAGGGATCTATCAAAGTCTGATCATGTTTTTGGAAGTGAATCATGTCCCGGAGAAAGGAGATTACTGAGGAACTCGGAAAAAGAGTTGATGTTGCTCGTCAGGCTAGAAAAGGTTACAAAACCATCTCTAAACAGTTTGGACTCCACAAAATTACATTCACTATTGTGATATTCAAGACCACTGTTACCTTCCCAAGAAGTGGTCCACTAACAAAGATCACTCCAAAGCAGAGCGTGTAATAGTCTGCGAGGTTGTAAAAAGTTCCAAGGATAACTTCTAAGCAACTAAAGGCCTTCTCACATTGGCTAATGTTAATGTTCATGAGTCCATCATCAGGAGAACACTGAACAATCATGGTGTGCATGGCAAGAAGAAAGCCACTGTTGTCCAAAGAGAAACTTGCTTGCTAAAGATCATGTAGACAAGCCAGAGGACTATTGTAGAAAGGTTTAATGGATGGATGAAACCAAAATAGAAATTATTGGTTTAAATATGAAGCTATTATGTTTGTAGAAAAGCACACACTGCATTCCAGCTTAAAATCTTATCCCGTGCTGGTGGTAGTATCATGGCTTGGGCCTGTTTTGCTGCATCTTGGCCAGGACAGCCTGCCATCATTGATGGAACAATGAATTCTGAATTATACCAGCAAATTCTAAAGCAAAACGCCAGGACATCTGTTTAGGAATAGAGTCTCAAGAGAACGTGGGTCATGCTGCAAGAGAACAATCCCAAACACACAAGTCATTCTATCAAATAATGGTTAAATAAGAACGAAGTTAATGTTTTGGAATGGTTGAGTCAAAGTCCAGACCTTAATTCAATTAAAATGTTGTTGAAGGACCTAAGCAAGCGTTCATAGGAGGAATCCCACCAACATCACAGAGTTTAAGTGGTTCTGCACTAAGGAATGGGCTAACATTCCTACATGTTATTGTGCAGGACTGATCAGCATTTACAATAAACTTCACCTTCAGTTACTGCAGCAAAAGGGGGTCACACGAGATACTGATAGCAAAGATTCACGTACTTTTGCAAAGCACAGATATGTAACACCGAATTATTTTTCTCAATAAATAAATGACAAATATTTTTTTTTCTCTCACTTGTTTGATTTGGTTCTCTTTGTCTACTTTCAGAATTTATATAAAAATCTGATGATGTTTTGGGTCATATTTATGCAGAAATATAGGAAATTCTAAAGGGTTCACAAACTTCCAAGCAGCACTGTATGAGACAAATGTGATTGTTATTTAAATGAACTTGAGCAATGAAAGAGCTATTTCTGAGTCACAAAACTTTCCTCTGTATTTTTTTATTAGCTGTGACATTGGTGGGATTGACATTGGGTTATGTGAAGGGTCAGGATTAGGCTGTCAAAATAATTTTCATTTATGTGAAAAAGCTTGAGTTCTAAAAATAGAAAGTCTTTTCAGCTTATTCTTAAACATTTTATTTTCCTGTTATGTAAATAGATATGAGCCCTGTTACCTGAAATCAATTAGACATGCAGAAGAGAAAAGGCCATAGGGTTTGCGTGTGTAGGTGTTGACATGTGATATCTCAGCTCCAAACTAATATAGTCATCATGGAGAAGATAATTATTGTAAATTAACAAGCCATAATGGTGATATTATGCAAATTTTACCTCACTGTCTTCTCTCATATGACTGTTCATTTGTGTGCACCTGCATATCTCTTATGTTTTTAATTAAACAAATCACCATATTTTTTTTTGTTTTACCATGGGAATACTGTAGTATTCAAAGAATGACCTTAGTAAATACCATGGCATATGAATATGTTAATCACTTACATTTATGCTTTTGGCAAATGCTTTTATCCAAAATGACTTACATGGCATTCAGAGACACATTTGATTATTTCATGCCTTTGTTGGGAATCAAACCCATGCCTTTGTAGTTGCTAGCACCTTGCTCTTCTGTTTGTGCTACAGGAGTGTTTGTGTGCCTGTATCTGAATCATTTCCTATCTGCTTCCATATTTTTTCTTGTCTCATTGTTCCATCTATAAAATGGCAAAATGGGAAATATATAAAAAAAACTATTACCATTGTTTTCCTCAGGTGATCTGAGGTCTGATCTATATCACAGAAATAAAACGTATCCACTGGAATATGGCTCGCTCGGCAGTGTTTGTCCAATCTGACAACCGCACTCAAAGATAAATCAATTCAAGTGTTTATTATGCTGTATTGATTATTGCTGACAGGAAATTTAAAACAAGGGCAGATCAAGACTGACCCTGTATCTGAATGTTCAAGCCTCCGTGCTTTCATACTCTATATCCATAATACAGTAATACCCAGATGACACAGCATTTGCTGAGATTCTAAAATGTGCAAGCAGTCGAAACTTGTATATCCTACAAGACCACATGACAAGAGCCAACTGAAAAAAAGTGCACAGAACAGTGAGCTGGGCAACTCTTTTTAACAGTAAATGCTGAAAGTGTCAAGAAAATTGTTACTTGTGATTCAATTAAACTTATTTAGCAGCACTTGAGCATATTTTGTAGTTATATTTTGTGCACTATAGGTCAAAAGAACATGCCAATATGGTGGAAGTAGTACACTGTCATTCAAAAGGTTCTTTATTTATTTATTTAGTGAAATAAATTAAGTTTTAATTGATTGACAGTGACAGTAAAGACTTTAACATGGTTACAAAAAGCTATTTCAAAAAATGATGCTCTATTTATATTCTTCAAAGAATCCTGAATAAAACTGTATCATGGTTTCCACAAAAATGTTAAGCACAACTCTCTTCAACATTGATAATAACAAAAAATGTGCACCAAATCAGCATGATTTCTGAAGGATTCTGCCACAGCCATATCACCCTGCGGCCCAAGACTGGTTGCCCACTAAATCTAAGAAGGTTTTAGCCTGGTCAGTACCTGGATGGGAGACCTCCTGGGAAAACTAGGTTTCTGTTGGAAGAGGTGTTAGTGAGGCCAGCAGGGGGTGCTCACCCTGTGGTCTTTGTGGGTCCTAATGCCCCAGTATAGTGACGGGGACACTATACTGTCAAACAAGCACTGTCCTTCGGATGAGACGTTAAACTGAGGTCTTGACTCTCTGTGGTCATTAAAAATCCCATGGCACTTCTCGTAAAGAGTAGGGGTGTGACCCCAGTGCACTGGCCAAATTCCCTCCACTGGCCCTTGTCAATCATGGCCTCCTAATAATAACCCATACACTTGATTGGCTCTATGACTCTCTCTCCTCTCCCCCTGTAGCTGGTGTGTGGTGAGCGCACTGGTGCCGTTGTGATGTGGCTGCCATCGCATCATCCAAGTGGATGCTGTACACTGGTGTACAGTGTACAAGTGTACACTTACAATCACCCCCCCCCCCCCCCCCCCCCGCATGATTGTAAAACACTTTGAGAGTACAGCAATACACAATAAAGCGCTATATAAATGCATCATTCATTCATTCATCATGAGAGACTGAAGACTAGAGTAAAGAAACTTAAAAAAAAACATTAACTATTACCAACATCAAACTTTTGAACGCATTTTCAAGGTTCAAGGTTTCTTTATTTCGTCACATAATTCAGAATGTGAATAAGAACTGATCACATTCAGGACATTTTATGAAGTCAGAGGTTACTGCAGCAACAAGCTTTTAAATAATAGCTACAACCATAAATATTCAAGTTTTGTACAAGTGTGAAACGGACTAACATCAGCATATCAGAGTCTATTGACCTCGTTTGTAAAACATTAATACTCATGCAGATGCTGCTAGCCGACCTCCAGTAAATCCACTCTGATTAATTGATTGTGAATAAGCAATCTTTCTCCTATCTTCTCCTCTCTATACTGCAAATTATTCAGCGAGGGGTGATGTTTTTAACTCAAGGACATTCAGTTTGGTATCCAGACTCAAGGGCAGAGTAGAAATGAGGGTGTGTGGGAAGCTGTCAGCTTGATTCTTTGAATATTTTCCCCTTTTAATATAAGCTTTTCATTGTAATTCTCCGGGTAAGAATAATTGTGCAGATGAAGATGTTGGCACCCTGGGCATGTACTTCATGCCAGATCCCCAGCTAAAGCTCTTTTTAAATAACGTTCAACGAACAGGACATGAGGGGTTGTGCTGATCTCAGAGAGTTGAGGCATTCAGCTTACGAAATGTCAGCAGGTAACATGATTTTTCTGGACTGTGTAATTTCCTGCGCATTTCTGTCGATTTAAGTTGGCAGCATCGAGCTGGGCCCAGCGGCGTCCAGGCTATCGCTTTTAATTATGATCCCTCATTAGGCTGCGCTTATTCTGTCGAGCCAGAGTTTTCAGGTGTTAATGCCCGTACCCAAACCTGCACAGACAAATTACCTCCCTCCTTCCGCTGAAGCCCTTCTGGCTGCGCCGCACACATCTGCCAGACGGCAAGAACGCGAGGATCCTGCAAAGAGAGTGTGATTGTGACCCTGTGACCCTGACGGAGCACAGCTTATGCAGGTCTTTAATAATATAGACAATAGGAGGACACAGGTGTTCGTTACAGAACAGAGGAAGCCAGCAGCCGGTTATTGATAGAAGATCCTCCAGCTGTTCCAGTATCAGTGGGAAAAAAGCTCTTTCATGCCCAGACAGGACTGCTGACCCGAGGCGACACATTCGATTGGTCTGCTATTGCATTTTTGCAGGGTGACATTTTACGGTCCCTTTCACACCGAGAACGGTTGACAATTAGAATAAAGGGCGAGAGAAAATTTGCATACGGCGGCCCATGAGGACTGCCAGTTATCTGAGATAGTCATGCTCTTCTCTATTGTTACATTATTTTTTTAGCATTCTCTAATGCACATGCTTGACTGATATAGCTGTTCTATGCTGTTCTATGCTTTTTGGCTTGTTCTATGCAACTTTTACTAGGTGTGCCTGCTAGAGCAAGTATCACTGTTATTGTTACCATTATTTTAACATGCTTATTGTAACTATAGACATGAATAGCTCAAAACATGCAGCTTGATGTGTTGTGCAAGAGGTGGGTTAATACGTTTTATAATACTAAGCAATCACATTTTTTATAGCAACACCCTAGCAACCCTAGTCTGCTCATCATAATAATTTTAGAAAACAATAATAATTTGGTATATTGCACAGCATGTGTAATTTCTTTCAGCATTTTTCTTAAATTTGCTCTGTACGTCAGTTCTGTGCTTTAGATTATCTTGTTCTATTTTCCCATAATACTTCTCTTGTTTTGACCATCTTCTTTTTTCTAGCAAGTTTCGTCCTGTACCATCTTAAGTACCCTCAAGGGCAGAATGGCTTGTTCCTGTGACAACGGACAGTCAGGCAGCTGCATTGGGGTGACAAATTAAAGACCAAATCGATCACCATGATTACAGTAGATATAAAAAACCCTCTGTCTCTCTCTCCTTCAATCTCTATTACTTCCTTGCATTGTATCTGTCTCTTCTCTGCCCTGGGCCCCCTGTTTTTAGGGAATCGTGCCTGACAGGGCGGTAAATAGCAGTGTTTGTTCACTACGCTCCATTTAATGAGGACGAGATCAAATGAACGTGGGATGATTGCGCTTAAGGGGACAAGCCAATGAAAGTCGCATGATGAAGAGAGATGGAGGTAATGAGGAGGAGGGGTCAGGGGTGTCCAAGAGCAATCAATAACCCTTGAGCAAATTATTATTGGCTTGTCAACCTCAGTATGCGGTAAAAAAAAAACGATTCTGTTGCCCTCTCTCCAAACATGCACAAAGATGTCAATAAAAAACCTACACTGGAGAATAACTGTCATTTGCAATGTCATGTTATTTTTGTGTGCTCACCAACAGAAAAAAGCACAGTGTGACATTCAATATTTTCTGATTGACAGCAATTTATGTTTATTTGACCACAGCAGTGACCTCTCACTTTTTTTGTATATCGGCATGACTGGAATTCAGCCATAGGCATGAGGCCATGGACCAAATGCCATAGGTAATCAGCCATATTGCACGTCTACAAGTGTGACATTGCGTTTATACAACAGTTCAGCAGAATTTTCTATATTTCTGCATAAATATGACCCAAAGCATTATCAGATTTTCACAAGTCCTGAAAGTGGACAAAAAATGAACCCAATCAAACAATTGATACAAATATATTTTCTTTGCCATACATATTGAAATGACTACATTTCATAACAACAGCTCAATGGAGACAATTAATACATCTATTGTCATGTGTAAGATATCAGAGCAAATCAGACAATTTAAGATTCAATCAGAACATTGAAACATGAGGAGCCGAAATTCCACAAAGAGGCCCAAGACAACAGGACATCATAAATCATATCCCTAGCGCCAGCCCGTCTGAAGCAAGCCTAACCAACCACCTCTTTCACAGAACAGCTTACAGCATTAACACAAAAAGAACACTTATTGATAATCCCAGGAAGGAGATTGTCAAATTTGTGGCAAGTAACCAAGATTGATGGTCAAAGACACAGCACATCATGGCCATCAGGATGAGGAAAATCCTTAGTAGAGACTTTGTTGGGTGGGTTCCCCACACCCAGGACAAGAACCAGACAAAAATTCCTTCTAAACCCTTTTTTGAACTTTGTTCCTCAGAACACATCCTCACGTCCACAGAATGGCACAGAAACTGACTTTTTTCATATGCACCTAAAATCATCTTAAAAGGACTTATGAGTAACTAATAATTTCTATGCATAACTCCATATTATGTATGTAACCCACACATTTGACTATCATGTTCTAATCACTCATTGTGTATGTATTTTTAATAACTATAGAATAACTTAAGGGTTTATATTCATGTTTGGTATGTATGAGTGTGAAAATACTAGCTTAAATAGTTTCTTCCAATCAATACTTTGTCAAATGTATCATATTCTGGTTATATAAATCATGTCCAAAATTATACACCGCAAGAGCGGAAAGTGCGGACCATGTGATTGACCACATAACATGTTGATTTATTTATTGGGAGGAGAAACAGAGCAACACCCTGAGCTAAGACAGTATCTTATTGGTCAAGACACCATTTGGGATGTGTCCAAAAGCAGAGTTTAAAAACTCAGGACATCATCAAATAATGCTTATTTTCATCGCCTTTTTTCCTTGTCGGCTTTTAGCCACCACTTTTGCTTTTAGTCATGCCTTTTGTCATCACTTGGTGCATTCTTTGAGCACTGTTTCAGTGTGCTTTAGCCTGCACGCCCGCTGCTACTTAACCAAGATGAGAAGAAAAAACACTTATTCTCATTACATCCTTTTATTCTTTCACTTTAGTTTATTTTATTTTCCATTGTGAGTTTTGTGTTTTCAGTTAAGTTTTGCCACCACGCCTTGTCTCCGAGTTCAACTTGAGTCTGTAACCGCCTCAAAACTTCAACCAGCCACAACTCCGCATCTTCAGCCAACCATTGGCTTTCCAAAACATCACTTCAACGACTACTGAACTTCCAACCAATCCGCAACCTCGAGAACCCCCCTTTCCTGCTACAACAAGGACAAAAGGGAATCCCTTAACACAAAGGCAACGCAAGTAATACAACTCCAGATTCTAGCTGAACTGGTGCATTTAATATAAATGTTAGCCTCATTGAGAATGTCAATGTGAGGGTTATTTAAGTGATTGTTGTTCAGGTCTATATGCAATTGCACATATTGCTATAAACTTGGGATTTCACATTTTCAGTCTCTAAACTCATCCTTTCCTCGCTTTCTCTCTTTCTGCAACTTGTGTGACTGCGTCTGTTCATGACTTAGATTTATTTAATAAAGTCTTATTTATATAAAAAATATAAATTCATTAAAAATATAATTCATTAAATTTACTATTTTTTTTAAGGTAAGTGGTTACAATCAATTTATTTTAGCTACATTTAAATAAACAAATTTATTTGACTGACTTCCAACATATTTATTTAATTAAATGTAGCTAAAATAAATGGATTGCAACCACTTACCTTAAAATTGTTTTGTAAATTCAATGAATAATTTTTTCAGTGTATCTTGTGTTTTGTGCTTACAAGTTAATGTCTTAAACTGTTAATTTCTGGTTACTGTGCTATTTAATAGTGTTTCCACTATATTTTGGATTTGAATATCCAGTGTAGAGTTAGTGTTATACGGCTCTGTCAATGAATCTCTGGCTGACTCAGTGATCAGCCGTAAAACAGTGATTCTGTTCAAATTCCCTATAAAGTTATAAACTATTCCCCTTGAGCTAAATTGATCTGTTTCCCTTACACATGCTTGATATATACTGTACAACTTTGGCAAGCAAGCTGTATTTTGGACCAACAATGGAGAAGCACAGAGAAGTAGAAACCAAACATATACAAGCTGATAAATTGAAAACTAATAAAAATGAATAAAATAATAATGTTCCCTTTCAGTCGGTCACTCCTAGTCACGTCGGATGACCGACGAATTGGGATCTCGCCAGAGAGACCTATCCACTTCGAGTGTAACTAAACAAGCCAATGGACATTGGAATGCGATCATTGCATCCAGCTGCCGCTGATCACAGCGTGAGTATAAGAGGCAGCCGGTGCACCGCATTAATCATCCTTTCGCTTCGGAGCCGAGAGGTGGTATTCACTACTGCTCTTCCTGTCTGCGAGTGAGAAACTGAGCGAGTGCGGGCGTTACAGCACGGCAGCGGTGGTCGCGGTCTCACGGGAGAAAGAGAAAACGGTTCCCGTGAAGACAGTCACACTAGGAGTGTGCGGTGGCCAGCTCCCCTGCGTGCTTCAGCACTAAGAGAGCAGATTTCTCTAAAAGAGTACACGGGTGATCGCGTCTTTTTAAAGATGTCTTATCACCCGTGCGTTTCTGGGTGCGGTCGATCTCTGGCGCCTCAGGACGGTCACGATCACTGCCTCACGTGTCTGGGCATTCAGCACGCTGAGGAAGCTTTCGTGGATGGTTCATGTTCTTCATGTGGGGACATGACCATCTCGGAGTTGCGCAATAGACTCCGCTGTGTCAAACATGGCGGGGTCCCTCTGCCTCTGCCGCGATCTGGCGTTCGTCCTGGCACAAAACGGGGCGGCACAGCATCCGGTGGAGTCAGAGGTGATCTGAGGATTACGGTGAGGGCTTCCCCAAGTGGAGGTTCTCACCCCTCAGGCACTCCGCAGCCGGCGGGGGTACCGTTGGTTCGGACTGGGGCCTCTGCTGAGTGGGGTACCCCACCCGTTTCCTTCGGTGCCTCCCCTGATGACCAGATGTCGGTCGCTGCATCGGAGGGCGAGCCCTCTCTCTCCGGGGATGACGACTCGGCTGCGTTGCCCCCTTCGGGTGTGGTAGCGTTGTCCGAGCCAGACCCAGAGATGATGGCTATGCTTTCCCGGGCCGCCGAGAACGTCGGGCTCGTGTGGAATCCTCCACCGCGTCCCGACCCTTCTAGGTTGGACGAGTGGTTTCTCGGGGGGGGTCGCGCTGGTTTTCAGCGCCCCCCTCCGGTGCCATTCTTTCCGGAAGTGCATGAGGAGCTTACAAGGTCATGGAAGGCACCTTTTACTGCCCGAAATAAACCTTGTGGCTCCTCCCCCCTCACCACCCTCGATGGTGGAGCTGCTTTGGGGTACACGGGCATCCCCTCTGTGGAGCGGTCTGTGGCCATGCAGTTGTGTCCAACAGTCGCTTCCACTCTGCGGGGTGAACCGTGTCTCCCCTCACGGGCCTGTAAGTACTCGTCAGGCCTCACTGGCAGTGCTTATAGAGCCTGTGGGGAGGCGGCTTCTGCCCTACACGCCATGGCGTTAGTGCAGGTCCATCAGGCCAAAGCACTGAGAGACCTGCACAAGGGTGGGCACGACCTGGCGGTTCTACATGAGCTGCGTGCTGCGACGGACCTCGCGCTCCGAGCGACGAAGGTGACCGCACAGTCTCTGGGTCGTGCGATGTCCACGCTTGTGGTCCAGGAGCGCCATCTCTGGCTGTGTCTCACTGACATGAAGGAGCAGGAGAAGGTACAGTTCCTGAATGCTCCCGTGTCACAGACCGGCCTTTTCGGCGACGCTGTCGAGAGCTGTGCCCAGCAGTTTTCGGCAGCACAGAAGCAGACTGAGGCGATCAAGCACATCATGCGCCGGAGGAAACCCGCTGCTGCTTCCACTCCGGCTGCAGCCCCTCAGCCTGCTCGTCGCCGTGGGCGCCCCCCTGTGGCCGCCCCCGCTCCCACGCCGCGGCAGCAGCCTTCCACCGTGCGGCGTCGTGGAGCCGGTCACAGACAGGACGCCCAGCCCGTCCAGGCCCCCGCCAGACCAGGCGGCAAGCGCAAGTGCAAGAGGCCCTGAGACGGGCGACCCAGAGATGGAGGGAACTGCTCGTCGGGAGATGGTGACCGCACCACTCCCTCCCCCGGAGGAGGGCCGGGTGGAGAATCCTTTGTTTCGTTTTGTTTTTGTTCCGCCGCTGGCCCAGCAGCCAGCGGTACCCAAAACTTCAATAAAAGAGCAGTTTCCTCAGTCTCTGGGTCTCAAGAGGAGGAGAGTGGTGTACCGTGCATCACGGGATCACTTCCCTCCTCCTCTCTCGCCAGGCAGGGGGGGGTTGCCCAAGAGCACCCCTCCTGCCCATTTGTGGAACCGGGTAAGGGCAGTAGCACTCAAGCCCCTGCTACAAGTCGTCACACGCAAGCCGGGCTCCTGCGTTTCCTCCCACACGAGGAGGAATCAGGTGAGTGTTACACTACACACCCAGACCCCACCCCCCGCCATCAAAGGCCAGGCCTTCACAGGCCCCGGGTCGGGTCCCTGTGTTCCACATCGCTGCCCCACCACGGGTACGTCGGTGGCTCCGTTGGTGCCGCTGGCACGGTCTCTCGGAGCTGGCTAGCGCTCCCCAGTCCGTCTCGGTGGCTCCTACGGACCATCAGACTCGGCTATGCGATTCAGTTCGCCCGGCGTCCCCCCAAGTTCAGGGGCATCCGGTTCACTTCAGTCAAACCCGCCGATGCTCCTGTCTTGCGTGCGGAAATCGCAGTCCTACTGGCGAAGGATGCGATAGAGCCGGTCCCTCCAGCCGATATGAGGTCGGGGTTGTTCAGCCCCTACTTCATTGTGCCCAAGAAAGGTGGTGGGTTACGACCGATCTTGGATCTGCGAGTTTTGAACCGTGCACTTCACAAGCTGCCGTTCAACTCGCACAGTCTCGCAAGCAGTTGTCTGCACACAGGGACCTGGTGCTCAAGCACCTCAGCCTGCTGGGCCTTCGAGTCAACTGGGAAAAGAGCAAACTCGTGCCAACGCAGAGGATCTCTTTTCTCGGCATGGAGTTCGATTCGGTCAACCAAACAGCACGCCTCACCCAGGAACGTGCTCAGTCAGTGCTGAACTGCTTCAAGACCTTATCAGGCAGGACGGCGGTTCCACTGAAACTCTTTCAGAGGCTCCTGGGGCATATGGCTGCAGCCGCGGTGACAGTTCCGCTCGGTCTGCTCCATATGAGACCGCTTCAGCACTGGCTCTATGGCCGAATCCCGAGGTGGGCGTGGAAACGCGGCACTTACCGGGTTCAGATTACACCGGCCTGCCGCAAGACCTTCAGGCCGTGGTCAGATCCCTCGTTCCTTCGGGCAGGAGTGCCCCTGGAGCAGGTATCCAGGCATGCTGTGGTATTCACAGATGCCTCATCCACAGGCTGGGGAGCCACGTACAACGGGCACGCAGTATCAGGGGTTTGGACGGGTCCCCAACTGCATTGGCATATCAATTGCCTCGAGTTGCTAGCAGTACTCCTTGCCCTGAGCCGTCTCAGAGGGCGCCTTCAGCGCAAGGACGTTCTGGTCCGTACGGACAACACTGCGACCGTTGCGTATATCAACCGGCAAGGCGGTTTGCGCTCCCGTCGCATGTCGCAACTCACCCGCCACCTCCTCCTCTGGAGTCAGAAGCATCTGAGGTCCCTTCGTGCCATCCACATCCCAGGAGTGTTCAATCGGGCAGCCGACGAGCTGTCCCGAGCAGCACTTCCAGGCGAGTGGAGACTCCATCCCCAGGCGGTTCAGCTGATTTGGGGACGGTTCGGAGCTGCCCAGGTCGACCTGTTTGCATCTCCAGAAACCACCCACTGCCAAGAGTTCTACTCCCTAACCGAGGCAACGCTCGGCACGGATGCACTGGCACACAGCTGGCCCCGGGGCCTGCGCAAATATGCGTTCCCCCCAGTGAGCCTACTAGCACAGACACTGTGCAAGATCAGGGAGGACGAGGAGCAGGTCTTGTTAGTGGCTCCATATTGGCCCAACAGGACCTGGTTCCCGGAACTCATGCTCCTCGCGACAGCCCCTCCCTGGCCAATTCCTCTGAGGAAGGATCTGCTTTCTCAGAGACGGGGCACCCTATGGCACCCACGCCCGGACCTGTGGAAACTCCACGTATGGTCCCTGGATGGGACGCGGAGGTTCTAGCTGACCTACCCCAGGAGGTAGCACTCACTATCACTTCAGCACGGGCACCGTCCACGAGACGGGCCTATACTCTGAAGTGGAACCTGTTCGTCGAATGGTGTTCCTCCCACCAGGAGGACCCCCGGAGATGCTCGATCAGAGCTGTGCTTTCCTTCTTACAGCAAGGGTTGGAGCGTAGGCTGTCCCCTTCCACCCTTAAGGTTTATGTGGCCGATATTTCTGCTTACCACGACCCCGTAGAGGAGAAGTCGGTGGGGAAGCACAATCTGGTTGTCAGGTTTCTTAGAGGGGCCAGGAGGTTGAACCCTCCTAGGCCCCCCTCTCTACCCTCTTGGGATTTGGCTTTGGTGCTAAGAGCCCTAATAACTGCCCCCTTTGAGCCTTTGCAGTCAGTCGAATTGAAGTTTCTATCTATGAAAACCCTACTCCTGACTGCATTGGCCTCGATCAAGAGGGTGGGGGACCTGCAGGCATTTTCGGTCGATGATTCGTGCCTTCAGTTTGGGCCGGCTGACTCCAGTGCAACACTGAGGCCCCGGCCCGGCTATGTGCCCAAGGTTCCTACCACTCCCTTCAGGGACCAGGTAGTGAATCTGCAAGCGCTGCCCCCGGAGAAGGCAGACCCAGCCCTAGCTTTGCTCTGTCCGGTACGCGCACTGCGACAGTACATGGATAGAACTCAGAGCTTTAGGACCTCAGAGCAGCTCTTTGTCTGCTACGGTGGACAGCAGAAGGGGAAGGCTGTTTCCAAGCAGAGGATGGCCCACTGGATAGTGGATGCTATCACCTTGGCCTATGAAGCACAAGGTGTGCCCTGCCCGCTCAGGTTGCGTGCTCACTCCACTAGGGGTGTTGCATCGTCCTGGGCGCTGGCTCGTGGCGCCTCGCTAGCAGACATCTGTAGAGCTGCGGGTTGGGCGACTCCCAACACGTTCGCTAGGTTCTATAGCCTGCGTGTCGAACCGGTTTCCTCCTGTGTTCTCACCTCAAACGGGTAGTGGCACTGAGAGGCCCTGTTCAGAGTCGGCTTGCGGCGTCCCTAAACGCCTTATTCTCCAGAGAGTTCCCTAACCGGGCAAACCCTGTCGAGTCCTCCAGCACTCCGGTGCCCAGACGTGGCGGAACGTACGGTGCCAGGCCTTTCAGCCAATGAATTCTTGAAATCTGGTGTGAGGCTAGTGCCCATATGAGTGACCCTGTTGGGATCACATATGTGTTTTCCACGGTATGCTTATTAGAACCGTGTTCCCCAGGTAGACCATGTTCTGCCGTCTCTAATGATGCAGCCTGAGCCATCACAGAGACTTCCATGTGCATTGGGCCCTACGGGGTTACTTCACATGAGTAATGTCACTTAACCCCCTCTGGGAGGAGGTGACTCCGCAGTGTGCCTCTTCCAAGTGGAAGGGCACACTTTCCCAGTGTTATTCAAGTCCTACTGTTTGGGTTGCTCTAGGGACAGCAGTAGTCGACCTTCTCTGTGTAGCCCGGTCCTATCGTCTGCCTTATAGGAAGGATCAGGAGGTCTACACAGGGCGCTGGAAGGGGCAGCTCCTGTGGCGCTTTGGTAGGGATCCCAATTCGTCGGTCATCCGACGTGACTCGGAGTGACCGACTGAAAGGGAACGTCTCGGTTACGTATGTAACCTTCGTTCCCTGAAGGAGGGAACGGAGACGTCACGTCCCGTCGCCACAGTTGCTGTACCACCGCTGGGCGGCCGGGTCTCCGGCTCGGCTCCTCAGCGAAAACATGATTAATGCGGTGCACCGGCTGCCTCTTATACTCACGCTGTGATCAGCGGCAGCTGGATGCAATGATCGCATTCCAATGTCCATTGGCTTGTTTAGTTACACTCGAAGTGGATAGGTCTCTCTGACGAGATCCCAATTCGTCGGTCATCCGACGTGACGTCTCCGTTCCCTCCTTCAGGGAACGAAGGTTACATACGTAACCGAGACGTTTTCCAAATGTTTTTCTACTGTTCTTATTTAACTCACTTTTGTTTTTCTAGCACTTATCTTGGTGTGAGCACACCTGCATGTCACAGACACAGGCCTTCTGGATCACTGTCAATCCATTAGCGTATAATGTCAAAACTATTTTCTCTATCTCACTATCTCGCTGTCTCTCTCACACACAGAGCTGATCATCCCAGGAGGTGATGGTTTCAGGGCATGCTTACTGTGTCACTCAATTTGGGACAGAGAAAAAAAAGGGTGCAATTAGACTGAGTGGGGTGCCATCTCTCCACCCTAAAAAAAGTATAAATGAAAACCAGAAAGGATGACAGGACGAGTGGGAGAAACAAGAGTGACATTTTGCCAAATTGAAAGCGATCTGATGAGTTCTACAGGGATATGTGCGTTTTGATAATGATCCTATTGGCACGACTGCAATATGGGACGCTGGGCTCATATGATGCGTATAGATGAGGGTCAGCAGAACGGAGATGAAGCTGCGAACATAATTGAGTTTTTCACACTCCTAAATTCACTCCTTCTCTCTCTCTCTCTCTCTCTCTCTCTCTTTGGGGCTAGTGCGAGAATCCTGCTCAAAATGAACAATTTGTTCCATCTGCTCTAAAATCAATTACGTACCCTGCAAGCCAGCAGAAAATGGTTTCTGGGATATGCAAGAAATGCCTAAAGGACAGAGAGAAATGTGTAAACCCTAAAGAGAGAGAATTAATGAGTGTAGGGAGGGATAAGAAAAAAAAAGGGAAACATATTAAAAAGCATTTCATTAAAGAAACAGTTCAGCCAACAACAAACTCCTTTTACTCGTTCCATGTGTATGGCTTACTATAGAATCATTAACTTCTTGTTCAAAGAACAACTGTTGAATAAATACATAATTTGCATTACACTAACATTGTTTTATTGTTCTTGATATTTTACAGTGACACGGCAGATCAGAACAGTTGCTTTGATACACGGTTGACTCAACAAATCTCTATTAATTGGATCAAAATTCACCAGTTCAGTCACTCATCAACAAGAGCACATACAGTGCAAATACTACTCCTATTGTCGTCTGTTTGTACAAATAATCACTTACGCTAATAAACACACACACAAAGGGGTCAGAGCACATCTGGAGATGGAGAGATGTAATGTGAGCAGACAGACAGAAATGCCATAAACTCAATCACTATGACAACCAACAACCAAAGGACTAGGGGAAGGAAGTATGTAAGGAAAACAGACACAGTAACAAATCCATGAGAATAAAGTATGGCTGGTGACCTATATCATTCTAAAATGTAGAATTTCAACAACAATCATAATTAAAATACAATAGTGTTATTACATATTTGTATTTTTTTTGTTAATGAAATAAAAAAATATATGTAAATTAAAATATAAATAATATGTTTATATTTTAATCAAATATAAGATAAATGAAACATAAATTAACAAAGAGATGTGCCCATTTAATTAATCTAATAGTTTTGAATGCAACATTTGCCTAAACATACACACACATGTAAATGTGTATCATAATAATAATAAAAATAATAATTTAATACAATACAACTGTGTATATTTCATAAAATATTATGAAATACACATATCTTAATATTTAATATTATTAAAGATACTATGCGAAAGAAAATGGACAGAATAAAACAAAGATAAACGACAAAAGATGATGAAGAGAAAATGAAATATAAATGAAGAGTGCAGTGCGCCCACTCTACCGAAAGTAAAGTGGGGACTTCATTATGTTGTTTTCCAAATCCTGCTGAAAAACATGAATATGCATCTTTCTGTCTCCCTTTTCTTTTCCTTCCCTTTTTTTTCCTGATCTCTCTCTCTCTCTCTAATACACACACTCTCTCACACACACACACACACACACACACACACACACACATACACATGCACACACAGCCATCTAACATTAACCTGAGGTTTTGATGCATGTACAAAGCTGAGCTGAATATTATGGCAAAGCTAATATTAATGTGAGGCCAGCTGATATGAATACTAATAGCAAATCCAAACAAAACATGAATATTCAATATGTAACAAACCTCTTTTTTATAAATCACTTAATTTCCTTTATAATGATGAATGACATTTGACAGTACATAACACAACAGAGCATTCATCTGCAAAATAAAACACTTAATCTCACATGAAATTAGATCTTATTGCTTTAACCCCACAGAGGAGGTATCAGACAATCATCCGTGTCATCGCATTGTTTCTGTTATGTTAAATCACTAATTAATTACTTCTTCCTGTAATATTTTTCTCCAGTGACTCCATATTATTGTCTTTGCCGTATTGTTAGGTGTGTGGGACATGATATGTGTGTTTATGAGAAACTATAGACTCTCACACCACTGAATGACAAACACAGGTTGAGACACACTGTGTCATGGAGAAGTAATGGCAGCCGACTCCAGGGGGCCGACCAACAGTGGTGGAGCAGGTGGAGGAGGAGTCTGAGGCGGAGACAGAGAGCCATAGAGAAAAAGCAATAGGGAGGATCTGGGGGACCACGAGGGAGCAGATAGCACCGTATATGGTGGAGATGGGGATCCAGATATCCGTGGTTGAGCCGGAGCAACAAAGGACTGAGGAGGAGCTGAGGGGATGAAGGAGCCTGACGGAGCCAGAGGGACGAAGGGATGAGGCGCAGCCGGACGAGTGGAGACCCGAGGTGCAGGATGGTCGACGCCAGACCAAGGCGGAGCCGGAGGGACGAGGGAGTCTGGCGGAGCCAATGGACAGATGGGCCATGGCGGAAAGGAGTGAGCAGCTAGGAGCCATGGCGGAGCCGGCGGGTCAAAGGGCCAAGGCAGGGTCCGGGCCTCTGAGGTTGGAGACGGAGTCATGGGAAACTCTGACCACAGAGGGGCTGCCAGACGATAGCAGTGGATGAGGCAGGAGTGGGTGGGAGGGCGGGAATTTGTGAGATTCCGGCCTTCCAGGGCTGAACTCAGGAATGGTAGCTGACACTGGAGGGCGCTCTGGAAGCGCGGGGACTGGAGTACGCATTCAGGGAGCGGGCACTGGAGGACACTTTCGGAGAGCGGGCACTGGAGCCCTCTGTGGACTAAACTCGGGAACTGGAGCCCTTCCTGGGCTTAACTCAGGAGCCCTTCCTCCCTTGCTGTGGCACAGTCCACGCGCCATACTCAGCTCACCCTCAGCCGCGGTGCATGGGGCAGAGCTTCTCTCTGCACTCACACCGTCCGCGGCTTTCTCCCTGGTGGGGGGCGTTGTTGCCGGCTCACACACCTTGACTGACATCATCAGCGGCTCTGGCTCTGCGGCGATCCTCAGCACTGTTTCCCCGTACGATGATAGCTCATCGTCAGCGGTGGGCATGCGCTCTACGTAGCGGGGAGATGGTGGGCTGGGCATTGGGTCGGATGTGGAACTGGCGAGATTCTCCTGGGAACCTTATATACGCAGCTTATGCACCTTATATAAGAATGTCCCTGTGGCTCAGTGGTAGAGCATTGCGTTAGCAGCGCAAAGCTTGTGGGTTGAATTCCCAGGGAACACTCATACTGACAAAAAAACATTTATAACGTGAATGTACTGTAAGTCGCTTTGGATAAAAGCATCTGCTAAATGCATAAATGTAAATGTAAATATAATCATAATTTATCTATTTGTCCCGGCTAGTCAGGTTCTCAGACATACCCAAAAAGCACCACTTCAGGGAAAAATTACCAAAATTGTCATTATGGATCTTTGACATATTAATTTATTACATTGTCAAATAAA
The DNA here is from genome assembly GCA_003573665.1 of Oxygymnocypris stewartii. Lineage (NCBI taxonomy): Eukaryota > Metazoa > Chordata > Actinopteri > Cypriniformes > Cyprinidae > Oxygymnocypris > Oxygymnocypris stewartii. The sequence goes on along the minus strand of QVTF01012084.1, from coordinate 97,733 downwards.
TAAATAATAGTATATAAATCATTTAAAATTATGTATTATGTTATAATTGTATAACGTTGATAATATGTGATGTTATAATAATATACAAGTTTTATTAGGGGTGTAAATCTTATGGTTCGTCACGATTCGATACGATATCGATTCTCATACCCAGCGATACGATATTTGCCAATACCTCAAAAAATTCTACAATACGATTTTATTCGATTCGATACAGGAGTATATCGATCGATATTATCATATTATATACCTATTTTAAACAACCATCTACATTTTTATTTACTCTCAAATGCAACCAAAATATATAACATGAACATAAATCTAAAAATGCTACCATGGGCTCAGTGCTAAACATCTTTTCTACAGATAACCAAATTACAAGCAATAGCAGAAAATAAATACAATAGAAGAAAGACACAAGTTCAATAAACAGCACTTTTCAGGTTTTTCAGCTCAGTCTAAAATAAATGTTCAGGTACTCTACAAAAATGTAATAATCAAATATAAAATAGCGACATTACAGTCTTTACTGTATAAATTAAATAGCCTGTAAATGAATACTTTTTGATGTTACATAGGTTATTTAGTCAGGAGCAGTGAGCACTTGTATTTTTCTTTGACAGAATTAGATTTATTGTTAGTTTTTACTTTAAGAATGAAAGCACAGATTTAATATACTGATACACATGCCTTTTTTCTCCACTGTTTACATTAAGACATATGCTTTTCTTAACCTACTGTTTACAAGGATATTAGCCAAAACATGCATTTTTGTCTGAATTTATTCATCCATGCTCAAATAAGCGGAGGAGAGCTCAATTTAGTATTCACGCAGAGTTGACGCGACTGTCTGTGTGCGTGCACTTCAGATGTGTGTGCTTCTCACACAGCGCATGACTGTTCCGCCAACAATCCCGAGCGTTTTATATGCTCGCCTTGTGCCTTCGGGCAGTCCTTATATCGAGTCCTGGTACGTGAGATTGAACGAGAATGCACGCGTTGGTGGTAATGCATAGACGGACTTTATATGAAAATGTGGACAGTGCCAAAATAAAGGTGCCTTTTTATACGACAGATATCTATATTTTACGCGTGGCATCGATGCATCGTATCGGCATTGTATCGATATATCGATCCATATCGATGAATCGTTACACCCCTAATTATTATGTAACTTGTTTATAATTATCATTAACAAATGTATTATAATTTATTTTGTTATAATAATTATGTTAACTTTATTGATAACTTCATATCATTATTATTGCAAATCAATCAAATATGTAAATAAACATTATTATTAAAACATTTATTATTGTGATGTTACAATAAATTATGTTAATGTGATTTATTATTATTACTAACAAATTTATTATTTTGTTGTTTATTTTATTCATATTCAAAATAGTATCAAAAACAGACAAATACATAAATAATTGCAGCTGACAGATAAAGGGTACTTAGTTATCTCTAATTGTAAGGGGGGAAAGTATATATTTTTCCCTAGAAAAAAGAACAATTACTTTACAATTCAAGTAGTCTTTACAACTCATGTGCCAGTATGGGTGCGCCACTGCTTTAAATTATATCCAACAGCACTAATTATATTCTCCTCACATGCAAATAGCAGGAGTTAAAGCAAGACCAGGGTACTTAGCTGACAGATACAGTGACTTCCTACACTGACAGTGATTCAGCATCACGGTCAGCAGCTCAGCCACTACCTGAAATGTTGCAGACTGCAAAACGATCGAATAAGTCAAGGCCGAATGCTGCCGCTATGAGCTCTAATGCCAAGTACATTCTAATATCCCTAAATTCCACACCTAGTTTACTGTACTCCTGTAATCTCTCTGGCTCCGAGATGTCCCTCTAAATTTCTTTAGTGCTGGGATTAGTCTAGTACGGCATGCTTTTCAATGAATTGCTCATGAATATTTCTTGCACAGAGCTGCACGTAAGGTTATGCAGAGGTCTGCTGTCCTTTTTGCCTATAACTGTCTATCATTCACACACAGTGCTAAAGGTCTTGTGTTTTATGTGGATAATTCCCTGCAGGAGGCAAACAGGCCCCTACCTACATGTTCTGCTCCAAAGAATAAAGTGCAGCTAATACAGCATCCTACCAATCCCCTGTCTCTCCATCTCTGATTCTCTCTCTTTCACACATACTTACATTGCTGCAGCTAGTTGGCAGGTCCCTGCCTATTACCCCTTCACTGCCCTCAGCTTCTCTCTCTCTCTCTCTCTCTCTCTCTCTCTCTCTCTCTCTCTCTCTCTCTCTCTCTCTCTCTCTCTATCTCTCACCACGATCATGAGATATTGATTTTGTAGCCCAAAGGCTTGTACAGCATCAGGGATATCGTAAGAGTCCTCTATCAATCACACACCCATGAATGTTTCACACAAATCTGCACTGTTACACATATGTGTGTGTGCACTGAGGTGGTTATATACAGAACCTGTGCTTGTAAAATGCTCACTGATGAAACCGGTCACATTTACTGTTGCTGTGTGAAATTTTACTGGCGAAAATTTGAATGTCAATAGTATGGTGTCGGGGAGGGGCCGTCTTCGTTTCACTTAGTTTTGTCATAGCCACGAGATATTAAATTGTGGGAACGTGATAATATGTTGTGGCCACGAGATATTAATTTGTGGGAATGTCATATTAACTCACGGGAACGTGATATTATGTTGTGACCACGAGATCGTTTTGTCGAGGTAATGACATCCTTTTGTCGTGGCCTCAAGACATGTTGAGGGAACAACATCCATTTCTCGTGACCATAACTTCTTATGTTGAGGGAACAACATGTTTTTCTCATGGCCACGAGTTTAATGCGTAAATAAACCTACGTGACCATAGCAACTTGGGATTATCAGGGATTCATTAATATTTATTTTGAATTAAGAAATTATTATATTAATTCTTGTAGAAATGATTACATAATTAATTTATTATATTGATCATAGGCTACCGGACTGTAGGCAATTGCACGCGATGTAACCAGCGTTCAAATTAAGTTACCTTTCGATATTTCACTCGTACTGCCTCGAGATATCGATGTAAGTATGGGAAAAAACCTTTTTCAACTGAAGCCTTTTTCAATCACGCAGTTATAACTGCACGTAATTGGGTTATAATTACAGGTCACATCTGGCTATATAATCCGCTGCTTTCCAATGCATCTCAGATTTCTTCTCTTCAGTGAAGAACTCCCTTCTTCTCATCTCCCCTGATCCTCAACACTGGTGCACCGCAGGGCTGCGTCCTAGGGTGACCACCCGTCCCGCGTAGCGCGTGCGCGCACAGCGTTTGAAGCCCAATTCATGCGTCCCGCAAATTGAGACCGTGTCACGCATAATCAATGCTTGCTCAAAAAAAAAAGGTTGGTCACTCTATATCCTCGAGCCCCAGGCAGCCAAACGAACATTACTTGACAGTTCAGCACGCTACTGTTGCCACACCCACCCCTCAGTTGAACTGCTGACTAGGTCGTTGTCAACTTTTTCGTTGTTGTCATGACAGCGCACGCACGTGCATACCAGACACACTGGGAAGGAACTTTTAGATGCGCGCTATCCAATTCGAAAAATGGAGAAAGAGACTGAGTCTGAGGCACCGCCATCATCAATTAAAAAGAGAAGGTGTGGGTACAAGAAAGACTGGGAAAATGAATATTTGTGGCTGAAAGGTGTTGAGGGGGATACCGAGAGGGCTTTTTGTGACCTTTGCAAAACGTCCTTCTCAATCGGACTGATGACAGGATGCTGGGCGGACACAAGGAACAGATGTTCGGTAAACCTCATCAAGTCAGAAATCCAGGTGAAGAGCAACTTCACATTCAGTTGCAAGGACTTCTACACTTATGTAGTGAAAGAGAAGGTTCTCCTCAATGCTGTGCGATCCAACAAGAAATACAAGTTCAAGAAGAAACCTGAAGGTAAGAAACCTAGTTATGTAAGACCCCATTTGTCTAAGATGAAGTTTGATTGATTTTGAACATTGGTGGACTGTCTACAGGGGTGCAAATGTGTCACTTTTAGGAAACAGTAGCCTTTTAGGTCAAAATATGTCATTGTTTTGCATAGGATTGTATCTTGGCACCTTTTTGTATTGTTGTCACCTTGTGATGGTGATGGGTTTGCACTCCTCTGTCTATACTGGAAAACCATTTGGAAGCTTATCATAAAAATGAATGTTGCTTTAATTCTGTCTCTTATCTTTCTTCCTTATTTGATTCAGATGCTGGTGAAAAGGTGTCCCTAAAGTCCTAAAGGTGTCCCCAGAACACTGAACAGTTTTTTTTTCTGCGCCTGCCTTTACTAACATGCAAGTTCACCATCCTTCCTCCCCCTTCTCGTTCCGTGAACCTCTGGATTTGTGAGTTAAGACTTTTTTTTTTAACTGTTCCTGTGGTGTTGAGCAACTACAATTCCTGTTAATCCTATAATTTTATATTATAATTTATAAATTGTAATGAATAAATTGTAATGAAAAATAAATAAAATTAAACAGCTAAAGTAAATCGTAAGTGGAAGTGCATTTGTCAATTCATTGAATGTTCAAAATATTATGAATCTTTATTTAGAAAAAAATGCACATTGGTTGGCCTATTCATGAGCAATTCAATTCAATACATCAGCAATTACACATGTTTAGGGGAATAGGGCATTATTAATATACCATGTAAGGTGGTATGTGCTAGAAATGGGTAAACCACTATCAGTGAGTCTGCCCGTGGGGTGGGGGCACCGCCGCGTCAGGCAGTGTCCCACATTGTCCCTCAGAAACATACCCCTTGTCCCCCCTTGGGCTTATTAGCAGGTGGTCACCCTACTGCGTCCTCAGCCCATACTTGTACTCCCTGTACACACACGACTGTACAGCAACACACAACTCCAACGTCATCGTCAAATTTGCCGATGACACAACGGTGATAGGCCTGATCACCGACAACGATGAGACGGCCTACAGAGAGGAGGTGAGTTCCCTGACTAAATGGTGTTAGGAGAACCACTTCTCACTTAACAACGACAAGACCAAGGAGCTGGTGGTGGATTACAGGAGAGAGAGCAGAGAACACACACCCATCACCATCAACAAGACACCTGTGGAGCGGGTTAACAGCTTTAAGTTCCTCTGCGTTCACATCACCGAGGATCTCACATGGTCTGCTCACACAGATGCAGTGCTGAAGAAGGCACATCAGCGTCTCTTCTTCCTGAGACGGCTGAGGAAGTTTGGAATGAGCCCCAGCATCCTCAGATCCTTCTACACCTACACTGTGGAGAGTATCCTGACCGGCTGCATCACCAACTGGTTTGGAAACAGCACCGCTGGCAACCGCAGGGCTCTGCAAAGGGTCGTGCGAACTGCCCGCCACATTGTTGGAGGTGAGCTTCCCTCCCTCCAGGACATCTACACCAGGCGGTGTACAAGGAAAGCCCGGAGGATTATCAAAGACTCCAGCCACCCGTCCCACAGTCTGCTCTCTCTGCTGCCCTCAGGGAGACGTCTCCACAGCATCCGATCCCGCACTAGCCGACTGAGGGACAGCTTTTTCCCTCAGGCTATCAGGCTAATGAACAGTCAGAACTAATACACCCTACATCACACTCCCACTCACACAACATGCCATGCACTGCACTTTAACACAGTTCAACTGGACTACACGCACACACTGCACTAACACATCTGCTATCACTGGACACCATACAAAGCACACCCACGACATTGCATATGCATAATCTGTTAGACCTTGTACAACTATCTGTTGCACAACCAATCTACTGTAAATTATAATCTGTTGCACCTTCACATATTACTATGCATAGATGTAGACATAATGCAGACGTGTACATACGGTGTATAATGTGTATTGGTGTATTGGTAACTAAGTATGTCTTTATAGTACACTGTGTGTACTGAGTATATGTATGTGTATTTTGCACATTGTCTTCTGTACAGTCTGTAAATATGTACTGTCCATATGTAAATTGTTGTGTTTTTTTTTGTTTTTTTTGCACTGTCTGGAGCACGCTTGTAAGAATTTCACTCACCAAGGCACTTGTGCTGTGGTGATGTGACAATAAAAGTGATTTGATTTTGATTTGATTATCTGTATCTAATTTAGAACGAGCAGGAATCTGTGAGAAATATAATGACCCAAAGACTAAAGAACTGATAAAAATAAGGTGTTATAGGTGCAATAGTCATGTGGGCAGCGCTGTGTCATATTTCATAGCTGTGCACAAGGTGTTTGTTACAGCTTCAGACTTATTTGTTCATTAATGTCGTCATCAGCGACTAGTCGACTTTGACTTGACATAGAAGTCGTTCAACCCCTAGCTCACGCTCAGCACAACGCTACCCCTTGCCGAAACGCCAAGGACCCCGGCCCAAGATCGCCTTGATCCAGCACCTCAGAAATCCTCCTGAACAGTCAGGAAGAAAGGAGGGGCCCGAGTCTCGCTACCGCTGGATCACCCCGCAAGCAGCCTCTATTGTATCTCTCGCCACCCCACTTAGCGCTGGGCGCAGAGGAAAGTGTGTTCATGGATCTTCACGGGCCCACTATAGCGCCCAGGTGTCCGACCGCTGTGGTGTCAAACAAAATTACACAGCGACTTAACACTGATTTTGTGGTTCAGTGTCACACATTTGTATATTCATTTTTTCCATTAATTTTAATCTCTTTACATAACGTTCTGACTAGTTTTGTAAATAAGCCTACTGTAAATGCTCGACATCTTGTGACTCTGATAATCCCGGGTTGCTATGGACATGTAGGTTTATTTATGCATTAAACTCGTGGCCGCAAGAAAAATATGTCGTTCCCCCAACATAAGAATTCATTGCCATGATAAATAGATGTTCTCTCAGCATAGCATCTCGAAGCCATGACATAAGGATGTCATTACCTCAACAAAACGATCTCGTGGCCACGATATAATATAATGTTCCCACGAAGTTATGACGAACACATGACGTTAATATCTCATGGCCATGACAAAACTAAGTAAACCGAAAACGGCACCTCCTGGGCACCGTACAATATAAATTGAGAAAGGATGAAAAAATATGCACCCTATGCAGATTGCGTTCATGTACAAGTTGCTTTTTTTTCTTATAGCTTCGTAAAATTACGATTGAACCCCTGATATCACATGGTTTATTGTACTGATGTCTTTGCTACCTTGATCGTGGTAATTACATTACTGTAATTACATACATTTCATTACAGAATTCATAAAAAATATCTCAATTTGTGTTCTGAAGATGAACGGAGGTCTTATGGGTTTAGAACGACACAAGGGTGAGTAATTAATGACAATGAATTGTAATTTTTGGGTGAACAATCCTTTTAACCAAAATAAGTAAATAAATAAATAAAACCAACAATCAGTTGAGACTGAATTAATATGAATATTACATATAAATAAACAGGTAATACATTCAGTATCGAAAATAGAAAACGTCTTACAAAAGAATAACACCCCCTATAATCTTTTAAAAGCTTTTTTAATGTATTTAAAAATATATATTAAATTTATCCAGCTGCAGTTATTTGATAAAAAACAGAAATATTATGAAATATTATATATATATATATATATATATATATATATATAAAATAACTATTTTTCTTTGTAAAATATTTCAAAATGTATTCAAATGTATTCCTGTGATGGCAAGGCTGAATTGTCGACAGTTAATACTCCAGACTTCAATGTTACATGATGCTTCCGAAATATTGGTGCACAACAAAATATATCTATCAATGAAAATACAAATATGGTTTAATATTTTAATAGTAATATATCATTTTGTGAAAATCTGAATGCTTTTTTTCAAGATTTTTAGATGAATATAAAATATTTATTTTAAATAGGAATTTTTTGTAACATTATGGATGTCCTTGCTGTTACTTAAGATCAATATCTTAAACATATATTGAGAATATCGTTTTAGCTATGTCTGAGTAAATATATACCTATTGAGACATTTATTGAACATCGTCAAAAGGCTGAAAGATATTGAGATATAATTTTGCCCAGATCTATAATGTCAGTATGGACATGTAGATTTATACATTACTTATTAAAAGCGCACAATGAAATGTCTGTCAAGCAGACAGAAAACAGGAGGATTGGCCCAATGGCTCTATATGGTTGTTTTCTCTAAGCTGGTCTCAGAGGGCACATATATCTAAACTTTTACTCATCTGTGGCCATTTCTGCTTTTCAATCCCTCTGTTTTCATTTCCATCCATTTACAGAATTGGCAAACACATTTTCATAATGTAGCCAATACATAAACACAAAAAACAGCCCATAAAAATGTGCAGTACTCTGCTGAATTCACACAAACATACACACGCCTACACGCTCACACACACAAATGGGTCCGTAAATTCTCACAGATTTTGACAGCAAAAAGAGAGAGTGCAGCAATCATTATGTTGATGCCATTGAAAACAAAACCAATTACCATCATCGGTGGTTTTGTCTGCAGCTGACATCACTAAAGGAATGTTTTGAATCATTATATATACACAGAAACACGTCAAAAGTTGAAGCGTTTCGGTTCGTTTATGGAAATTCTAAATAATTTCTCCAGACTCGGGACTGAAGACTCTCGCCGTAGAAACACAGCTGCTGATAGAAGCTGCCTTTTTTTCTGTGATCTCGCTGCTTCGCCTACTCTCCGAGCTCGCTCCAGCAACCCATGCAGAAGCCAGCTCGTCTGCTGCTGCCATCCGGCGACCCTAAAGAGCAAATTTCTCTAAAAGAGAAGGCATTGTTGCAAATGCCGCGTCGTCATTGCACGTCGTGCAGGATTGCCCTATACGATGATGATGGCCACTCAGAGTGCATTTCCTGCCTGGGTAAACCCCACGCAGATGCCGCTCTGAGCGAGATGGACTGTTCACACTGCGTGAACATGATTCTCGCCACTCTGCGCATTCGGATCGCTTTCTTTTTAGAGAGTGAACCCTCCCCTCGTGCCCTCCTATTTTCTTCTTTTGCAGCTAGTGAGGCTCACAATAGAGCCTACATGCTAATTGTGCTGCCTAAGCGGAGCTCTGGAGAGTGGAGGCTTCCGCAGAATGACTCTCTTAAACAAAAGGAAGCGGAGCAAAACTCGATCCTGGTAAGGGAACTTTTCAGAGTGGAGGTCTCAGCATAATGACTCTCTAAAGCCAGAGTAGACCTCGCTACATTCAATGCCAAAGGCAGTCAGTGAGGCTCAAAAAGAGCCTACATACTCATTACTGCCAAAGACGGAGTTCTGAAGAGAGGAGGCTTCAGCATGATGACTCTCTTAAACGAGAGGAAGCCTACAACACTCAACCCTAGATGAGGGGCTCTTAAGAGTGGAGGTCTCAGCATAACGACTCTCTAAAACGAGAGGAGATCTGACTACACTCAGGGCTAGAGACAGCTAGTAAGGCTCACAATAGAGCCTACATACTAATAATGCTGCCTAAGCGGAGCTCTGGAGAGCGGAGACTTCAGCAGAATGACTCTCTTAAATGAGAGGAAGCCTAGCAACACTCGATCCAGGTACAGAAACTCTTAAGAGTGGAGGTCCCAGCATAATGACTCTCTAAAATGAGAGGAGACCTGACTACACTCAGCGCTACAGACTGCTAGCGAGGCTCACAATAGAGCCTACATACTAGTAGTGCTCCCTAAGCAGAGCTCTGGATAGTGGAGGCTTCAGCAGAATGACTATTTTAAATGAGAGGAAGCCTAACAACACTTAACCTAAGTTGAGAAGCTCTTAAGAGTGGAGGTCCTCGCACAACGACTCTCTAAAATGAGAGGAGACCTGATTACACTCAACTATAGAAACAGCTAGCGAGGCTCACAATAGAGCCTACATACTAATAGTGCTGCCAAAGCAGAGCTTTGGAGAGCGGAGTCTTCAGCAGGATGACTCTCTTAACGAGAGGAAGCCTACAACAATCGATGCTGAGAAGTTCTTAAGAGTGGAGGTCCCAGCATAAAGGCCCTCTAAAACGAGAGGAGACCTGATTACACTCAACGCTAGAGAAAGTTCGTGAAGCTAAAGAAAGAGCCTGTATATTAATAGTCCTGCCTAAGTGGAGCTCTAGGTTTACTGTAATCTAAGCATAGAATCCCCAAAGGAAGGGAGTGCTACCAAGCTCAAAAACAGCTGATCAGGGAGGCTTATAGAGAGAGCCTCACAATCTGACATAACTGCAACATTAATTTTTTTTATTATAATTTTTTTGTTCCTTTTCTAGGGAGCCGAGTGCTCAGCATATCTCTCTTAGGTGAGAGGAGCACAAACCATGCTCAACCTAAGAAGTACGATCGATATCATTAATTTTATAACAGTTCCTATTCTGATAACAGATATAAACAAAAAGGAATTCTGAAAGAGAAAGCACTCCTCGTCAGATTCCTTCCATGCCCCATGATCCCCGTGATCGGTCTGACTAACTGCCTCGGCAGCCACGAGACCTGAAACTGCGGGTGGGAGGCGCTCAATTCTCAACTTTTTTTAGAGAAATAAAGCATCCGAGGCATAATTAACGTGATCGCTTCCAGCAGCGTGCATTTAGCTCCCTCCGGGAGCCAAACACATTCTGTTTAAACTAGTGGTGGGCCGTTATCGGCGTTAACGTGCTGCGTTAACGCGAGACTCTTATCGGCGATAAAAAAAATATCGCCGTTAATCTATTCTCAAAGTTGGGTTGGGAGCTGGGTCTATACTACGCAAGCTATGATGACTTTCACCCTGATATTTTAGCGCGGATGTATACCTAGCCGAATTGCACTGTAGGGGGCGAGAACGAGTCTTCGAACTAGAGGCTCGCAGTCCGTGATGGACAGATTGTTAACGGCTGGTCTATGTGGTAATACAATCGGGCAGGACATCCAAACGCTCATCTATCATTCATCAACCTCAAATATGGCTTTTCATCTGAAAGATGTATGTAGTAGCAACTTTACATGGCCGCTCAATATGATGTTAACCTAGAGAAATGTGCGCTATTGAAGTGTTTGTGAGGAAGCGCGTTTGCTGCAGGACAGGCTCCGGTGCGCTCACTTGCTCTTACATCTCCGTCATTCTTGGTCATACAGATAAAAGTAGCCTAATACATCTTTCGAATCTGTAAAGACTCTACGTTTATTTGTTTGCACTCAGAATAACAACGAAACGTTGCGCTTTTAAGCAAACAGGATGCGCTTTAGGTCTCATGTGAACTTGAGCGAGAAACTCCGTCTTTGAAAAATATATCTATAGAGAGTGAAATGTCTAAAAAAATAAAAATAGAAGACGCGTGTGTTAGCATGGATGATTTACATGAAATTTAATCTGTGCAACACTGTGCATAAAATGGCTTTCAGTTCAATATAATAACAAAAAACGACATTTTGGGTTTTTATTCAACTAATAAGGTGGGCACGCTGTGATCTGTACTATATTTTTACTGTAATTGACAGTTATCGGCAAAAAAACAACAACACGGGAGTGGGAGGGAATGGGAGTCATTCTTCCGGGAGTGGAACGGGATTTTCCTCCAGTTTTTTCGTGGGATTGGGACGGGAAGAGATTAAAGTTTGTGATGCATTTTGGAAACAGGAGATGCGCCACCTGGCTTGAGAACCCCGTTCTCAAAGACTTACTTTTAGTCATTATTTGGGTAGCACACATATTCTGAATGCCTTCGGCAGAATTCAAATGAGCCATTTTAATCTAGATTAATCTAGATTAATTCCAAAATTAATCTAGATTAATCTAGATTAAAAAAATTAATCTATGCCCACCTCTAGTTTAAACCCTAAATTCTTCAAGAATCAGGAGAGAACAGAAACTGCCAAGAATACATCACATTAAGCTTGTTCAACTCCCTCGAGAGGCAGACGCTGACTAAAACTCTAGTAAAGCTTTACCTCTGCCGGTAGTAGACGTGCGAATGCAATCAAAGAGCACGTTCCATTCTCTCGTGAGTCAAACACGTGTGCTTCCGTACACAAGGGCTTGAAGACAAAGAAGAGAATGACATATTACACAGGTGCTCTTTTATACCCGCAGACGCTTACGTCATAGGCTGCCGCCTGCCAATGTCAAATTCACTGTCGTGTTTTCATTCATGCTTCAGACACCAGTCATGCTGAAGGCGTTCCCATAGCGCCCTCTAGAGGACGCAGCGTTGAGTTCCCTTTCGAAAGGGAACATGCTTTGAATGATTCGCTGTATCAACAAAACGGTTAAGTGAACTATTCAATGAGTTGTTCATAAGAATAAATAGACTACTTGTGTAATCTGCAGAAAGATTCAGTCATGGATTCAGGAAAGGAGTCATCTTAGTAAACTGATGTCAAATATATGAGTCATTGAGATTAATCAAAACCCACAACGCTAAAGGCCATGCATCCCTAGACTCTTGTGTTTTGGTTCATCTGTTACTTTGTTGAAACTATAACAATAAGTTTGGCAGATGACAAAATGTTGCATGACCTGCCCTCATCCTTAACAACCATAAATTAAAAATATCTAGGGTAAAAGGAACTAAAGACTACATTACATTCAGAATCATAACTCAACAAGCACAAGTATGATGATGTCCAAAGTAAAATCAGAGTGTGCAATACCAGTTGAGAACCAGTGCAGTAAACAATATAACGTACACATACTGAGAGAAGATCTGGGATCAACTCTCTCTTTCACTCTCTCTCTTTGTGGAACATGAGCTGGTCGGATGACAGGTGGTGAGTCACAATGTGGGCTGGTGAATAATCTTGATTTAAACACACTCATACACCCACACTCCCACATACACACGCTGACCTGTGTTCTAAATGTGAGAGATGTGTCTTATGTAAAGCTATCAGGAGATTGTAAAGCTGCAGCTTCAGGAATTTGCTTCATTCACTTCAGTTCTTGAACTGAATACAGTCAGAAAAACAAACCGCAACATTCAATAAAAATATGAATGCTGAATATGATGATGGAATGCACTATTGTTATGTAAAGGTTAAGTGTGTTATTTTATTTGACATTACAATATTTATCTTACCCCAGTAATATTATGCAGAGGCAACTAGGACTTGTGAAGGCTGACTTTGAGAAAACTGTAAACATTGTGGCTCTGTGGCATTTTGAAACAATTTCTGGGTTGAGGGTTCTCACATGTCAACGTCTGTCTGAAACAGTGGCATGAGCCTGGGCAGGACAGTCTTCTTTTTAAACAGTTGGTGAAACTTCCAACTTTCCACACGTTGCTATTTCTGCTGAAATTATATGGTGCACCTTTACATTTTAGAATCATAACAGTTTATACTAAGTTTATTGAAAATAAAACAAAATCAAAAGTGATTCAGTTTCTTTTTCTTTTCACTCTTTCTGTCTGTTGTCGGCTAGTGATACTTTGCGGAATGGAAATCTGTCACAGTTCTCAACAGAACACATCTATCAATCTTTGCACTCTAATCAGTTCAGGAATCAAAATCTAACGTTATCTAAAAGGCCAAGCATATTTAAATGACAGGCATGTCCCTCGTTCAAGGGCAATCACTAATTATAATGATGACAATAATAGAAGAACAGATGACTGATTGCTAAAAAAAAAAATTATATGGAGAAAAGGACAATGGATAATAGCCTAGTGCTTGAGATTCTTTCAGTTACCGCAACCCTCATTTTAGATAAAATAACCTCCTTCTACTCTGCTGCTTTGGGAGTGGAAAACACATGATAGAAATTTGAATTTTCTTTTAGGTAACGGTAAGGTAACAAATTACTTTTAAATAACAGTAACAAGTAATCTATAATGTATTACAGTTTAGAAGTAACTTGCACAACACTGCGAAAGATAAACAACATTCATTCAATAACTTATGCATGTCTTCACTTTTTCCTGCCCTTTCTATAGCTGCGCTCATTTGGAACACTTGAAAGGCAATCAGGGAGGCCCTCACTCCTGATGATATAGATTAAGCACAGGCTCATGTGTTTCTGTGTGTAATGTGATCTGTGTCCCCCAACTCTCTTGGGACCATTTTTGTATGTGTGTGGACAGAGTGTTTAGTGAGTACTTAAAGGGATATTTCACCTAAAAAAAAACTAAATTTGGTCATCATCTGCTCTTTCTGATAAAAGTTCCATAACATTGGTTCATACGACTCTTGCTCTACATTCAAAGGTCCCACTAAACTTAAAGGTTTTCCAGTCTAAATACACAATAGGAGAACTTTTATAATATTTATTGAGCTTTTTATTATCTAGTTCTTCAATAAACCATCAATGTGGTGGTGCTTTAAAGGGATATGTAATAAAAATCCAGTTTAATATGGAGCTATTGTTTCAGCTCCGGGAATTAGTTATTAAATATTTAATATGCTCGATTAAGCCCTATTAATATTTCTTTACAGTTTACACCTTATTAAGTGCTTGTCCAGCAATCACTAAAAAGTACATTCTGTTAATCTCAATTAAAATCTCGCTTACATTCCCCGTGGCCCCAGGTAACGATAAACGAGATTAATAATTTCTCGAGTTTGAGCTAGGTTGCGTTATCTTTAGGGCAAATAAGGATAAAAATACTTAAAATCACATTCCAGAGACACTTGTTTATAAAATGGAAAAGGTTTATTCGTGATATTGCTATTCTAACATAAATGGATTATTTAATAAAAGCACAAACATACACACATACGAGAGTTGAGGTTAAGGTTTAAAGAATGACATTCTTTCCTATTTCATAACTCAGCCAACCAGCAAAGATCACGAACAAATACGTATGTTTTGTTACTGCATTCAGATCATATTTTAACCAGTTCAGTCAGGATTAGGAATTCAGTTTGTACTTGCTTGGATTGGTATAAAGCAGGCTCGAAGTTGGTTTCGTTTTCCCGCGTGAGTTCTTTGTTTCGGGTGTCACGTGTTCAGCTCGGCGCGTTGCTCTGGAAACTCTGCTGGCTCACGTTGCGTGACGTCACCGGGAAAGCTCTCCCCTCCTCTGAAGTCGTTGAGGTCGTTATTCTGTGGTGTTACGGCTTTGGGCACGGTCTTAGACTTCTGTGGTTGGTTTCGTTGTGAGAGTCCAGCGGGCCGGCTTCCAGGTCAGCCTTGCGCGCGTTTGAGCGCGCAGTTACGAGTTCAGGAGCACCAGAGAGTTGCAAAGAGAGAAGAGAGAGGGCGCGCCGCTCGCGCGTCGTTTTAAACAGTTCGTTTTTTGGACATCCCCAAAGGCGGCTGGTCCAATCAGAGCGTCGGTACGGGGCGGAGCCCCGCCCACGTCCAGGCTTGCTCTTGCAAGGCATTCTCATGTGACGAAAGGAATAACTTTTGATCCCTGTATTAAAACTTTTATCAAGTTTACACATTTATAATATCACCACATTCGTTATCGTACTGATTCATGAAATTTTGCAACCATTCATAAAAGTCTAAACACTACCTAAACATTCCAGCTTAAAGTATGATTAGAAATCAGCCCACGTTTTCCTAAATTAATATTCATATTCCACAAGCATATGAGAGAAAGAGTACACATTAATATCCATATATTTCTTTGTGGATGCTTTGAAAGTCATGAAATGAACGAATGTCTTTGAGAAGCGTTCCCGCACATTCCTTTGTTCCATAATAGGAAGAAACGCGCGCTTTTGCGTTGAGGCGGAGGAGGGGCTTTAGAGGGCGGCTGATTCTTTAGCTGCCCCCCCCTTCTGGTGACTTGTAGAGTTGAATTCCTGCCGATATACGTTACATATAGTTCACCCAAAATGGAAAATGTTGTCATTAATTACTCACCCTCATTTAATTCCAAACCCGTAAATCCTGTGTTCACCTTTGGAACAAAAATTTAAATATTTTTGATGAAATCTGAAAGCTTTCTGACCCTCCGTAGACAGAAACAGACACGTTAAAGGCCTCAAAACATAGTAAGGACATAGTTGAAAAGGTCCATGTGACATCAATGTTTCAAAATTAATTTTATGAATCTACGAGAATACTTTTTGTGCACAAAGAAAACAAAAATAACAGCTTTATTCAACAATTACTTATCTGTGACACAATTACGTGTCAGTCTTCAACACGCGTTCACAAGAGAAGATGAACAAAGGTCTTATGGGTTTGGAACAACATGAGGGTGAGTAATTAATAACATAATTATCATTTTTGGGTGAACTAACCATTTTAAATACCCAGTAGCCAATACACTAGAGTAGACTAACAAACCTGTTACATCAAGAACATTTTAGGGTGCTTTCACACTTGGTTTGATTGCCTGGTCCGAACCCGATACCCGAGTATATCAGTTTGAGTATATCAGCTTTATATGATGTTAATATTACATTCCAGCTTCCAAAACTTACCAGCTGACGTAATACATAAAAAAGTCAAATATGCCAACTATTACAACCCTTTTACAACATTTTTACAACCTTTTTGACTTGTAGGTCCCCCACAGTCCAACATAATATTTAAAATGTCCTTTACATATTGTTGTGTTATTAGAACATTAACAGTAAACTAAAATACATTATTTAAGTAAATACATTATATATTACATTATTTAAATGGATGTGTAAAAATAAGTCAGACCAATTAACCAGAGTAAAAACGGTAATGACTGTAATTAATTAATTAATTAATCATTGTATTTATTTACTTGTTTGTTTGTTTGTTTCTTTCTTTCTTTCTTTATGGATGTTTTAATACATTGACAATATTAATATGAATGATTAACAATAATATACAAAAATGTATATGTAACACCCCCCGACACGGGTCCGCACCGTCCCAACTCGTTCTTGTGCCGAGCGGGTCTCGAACCCGGGATTCCGTCGCGGGAGGCGGGCGCTCTAACAAGGAACGCCAAAGGCTACAGCCTCTAGCGTCAGTTGTTAGAGCACTTCTTTTTGAGGTCAGGGGAGTGAGGTTTACACACCCCACCGGCATACACATCCGTTACATATATTTATTCATTTTAAGTTATACTGCAGCCTCTTTGAAGTTTGCTGAAGTTGAAAGCCACCACGCTATACAGTAAGAAACATTTCTTTATCAAAAGATCTAGTTGCTACAATTAACCACAGAAGAAGCTTTTATTCTATTTGTAAGTGTGCAGGAATGTTCGCCTCAGTGTGAATACATTTGAGAGCTGTGTGTGCGTGGCTTGTGTGCCAGTCAATACGTCATTTTCTTTCTCCATTCATTTGATCTGCTCTTGAACATCTCCACCTCCACACTCATCATTTCTTCCATCCTTGCCTTGTCACCTCCCCACCCCCACATTCCCTCCATCCCTCTAATAATCAGCCAATCAACATCCGCCGAAACTTGACTACTCCATCAAACCGAGACCAGGTCAAGGAGGCAGTTCATATGCATTACACGCACATCAAGACAACACATAGCACTCTCACACACACACACAAACACACATAAACAGAAATGCACAAAGATAATACAACACATAATACCCAGAAACTATTTGTAAACTGGTTAACTGAAGCCTGAAAGGACAGAAGCCTCAAGGGCACACAAATCTAATCAAAATATTATCTTAATTAAGTAAAGAATGAAAGCACTCAAATGCATGCACACACACACACGTTAATCACACATGATTGACCTAACGCAGCTTTGAATATCTCTATGACTTTTCACTATATTCATAACTATAATAAAAATATTCACAACTATATATAGTAAAATATGTGCTTACATTGTGAGGACCAAATATTCCCAGGTGGACAGTAAAACAAGAAATCACATTCACTGTGTGGAGCAACCAATGGGCCCAAGATGAAATCACTTAATAAACATACTAAATTAAGTTTTAATAAAAATATAAACATTCAAAAAGGTGTGTGTAGGTTTGTGTATATGTTCTGTATCTTGTTGCATTCATAAAATGTTCATTAATTGAATTAGGGAAGTTCACTATAAATCAGTTTAAATCAAATATAATTTAGCTCACTGCACGGGTCCCTCGCTACAGTGTGTGTGTGTGTATGTGTGTGTGTTTGTGTGTGTGTGTGTGTGTGTGTGTGTGTGTGTGTGTGTGTGTGTGTGTGTGTGTGTGTGTGTGTGTGTGCGTGCGTGCGTGCGTGCGTGCGTGCGTGCGTGCGTGCGTGCGTGCGTGTGTGTGTGTGTGTCTGTTATAATTGTGGGCATATGGCTTGGCATCGTTTTCTGAGTCACAACACTGAGATTTTCTGACAGAATTAAATATTAATGATGCTGGTGACATCATTGTCATAATACTTGTTATTTTTGTATTTATTTAACCATCTACAGACCATAGTCAGAATATTGATATATTTAATGTTTGACAGGAATTACAATGAGGCTGTGAGGGACAGACTATAACATGGCAGTTATATAAAATGTAAATTGTTCAGCAGACAAAGCATATCTCCTAAAACAATTTAATTACATTTGTAAAATTAGTATACACATGGAATGTTGAAATGTTGTCAGTTTGGAAATTTACATGACATGCCTTTAGAGTTCAGACAATATGTACTGTACCGCTGTAAAGACTAGCCTATCCCTCACAGCCTCATTTCCCATCCATGTAAAAATCAATATGCATCTGGCCTGACTAAGGTCTATAGATAGCTTTACACTACAAATTACGCGTACGTGTTGACTCACATACACAGGTGACAGAAAGGATGCAGGATGCACGCTGATATATGCAGAACCAAAGCCTAAAACCTTGACTTACACTACCTAAAGTACTAACATAAATACATAAAATATATATAAATACACTATTCTAATACTGCACTGATAACACTTTCAGGAAATGCCAAAATCTCGATCACTGAAGCTGTTATTATAAGTGTCCATATATCCAGTCATGTTGGCCCTGTCCCAAATGCTGCCCTTATGTCCCTCCTCCGAGTCCACACTTTTGCAGAAGTAATGCTGCACAGATTGTTGGGTAGTAGTCTGCATCAGCGCAGGCTCAGCACAAGTGAGCATTGAGGGTACATAGCGGCCATAAAGGGGAATCAGAACCTTAAGGTCTCATAGACTTAAGACGCAAGCCACTGCATGACTGCAAATACACATTAAGCGCCCCATTTGGGGCAGTGCCATTGTGTTTAAGGGTTTCATGCATAAGCATGAAGTCTAGTCCACAAAACAGCTTATGTTGGCTAAGATTCACAGACTAAGAAGGGAAGAGACTGTAAATCGACAAACCACAGCATGTGACATTCATAACCAGGTAAATCTCAAATCAGATGCAATACCATTTGAGAAAGTCTGCTCCGTACAAGTCTCTCATGCTCGCCAAGACTGCACTTGTTTGGTCAAAAATACAGTAAAAACACTATTTTTTACTATTTGAATTTCAAATATATGAAATTTGCAATATTCTTATATTAATTTGTTACCACCCTACATCCTTGTACATATCTACATATTTTTCTTTTTCTATCTATAGCATACCTGTACATATAATTTATTTATTTTTTCAATGTATTTTTCTATTTTTTGTTTATTTATATTTGCATATGTGTATTTTTTACTCTCACATAATTTTGTATTGTCTGTGCATTGTTGTTGTCTCTGTGAACTGGAAGCTTGTGACACTAAAACTAATACCTTGTATGTGCAAACATACTTGGCAATACTGCTCTCTCTGACTTTTGACTACTGATTTATTCCTGTGATTGCAAAGCTGAATTTTCAGCAGCAATTACTCCTGTGTCACATGATCCTTTAGAAACCATTCTAATATGATGATTTGGTGCTTAAGATGCAGTTCTTATTATTATCATTGTTGAAAGAGTTGTGTGACTTAATATTTATCTAGAAACCATGATAAATATTTTTCTATGATTCTTTTATAAACAGAAAGTTCAAAAGAGCAGCGTTTAAATGAAATGAATAAAAGTGATTAATAAAAGTATATTTCTTACAAAAAATGAACAAACAAACAAAAAAACTTTAAAAGCGAATTTTGTGTACTATATGTATGTACTGTATGTGGTCATGAATAACTGGAAAGAACACATTTAATGTTCAAATGAAATTTATCAAAGTGTAACTGCCAAAAAAGAGAAAGATAATTTTTTTAAATCAGCATGAGAGAACTGGCCCAAAAATGTTATAAATAATAAGACAGGCTGTAAAGAAGGGTGACATATTATCAGCAGGAAAGATGGCAGCAGCGTGCTAACTATCAGTATCAGCGCTAAGATCTCAGCATTATTCACTGTCACTCTGACCACAAGCACAAGACATCTGTCATTGCCTTGGTGTTTGTGCATGTTTCTGTGTGGCTGCGTTAGATGTGTTTGGAAGAGCGTGTGAAATTCTGTGTGTGTTTCGCCCATCATTCCGACATTAACTAGACAGAGGCTGCGGTGAACTCTAAACGTGCCCTGCCTGATAATGAAAACAGTTCCTGCTCTTTCACACCCTCTCTCCCCACTCCAATAAAAATGGAACAGAAAGAAACTTATGCAGAAGGTTACAAGACTCCACCCACCTCTGCTTTTGCCATCTTCATCACAAAATTAATCATCACTCCCATAGCAATCCCCCCCCTCTCTCTCTCTTTCCACTAGTCCGCTTTGATGAGAATCGACAGCTTCTCACAGAGGAGAATTCTATTACCTGTTCGCATGTACGCACTTACACACACTCGCGTTTTCACACATACAAACTTACAAACTCTGATAAATGCACATCGAATTGAATTACACATACAAGCGCACACACACGGGTGGAGAATTCTATTATCAGCCTCCTATTGGACAGTAACCCTCTTCACTTCCTGCAATGATAAGGACTACTACACAAAAAGCAGCACATAGTGCACCCGTGTCACAGAGGAGATCCTAACAAAACATCAGAGATGAATGACGTGCATGCACAAAGCTGTAGATTTGAAAGGCCAATGTTTGGAAGGGAGTCAACTGTCGCCCTCAATCATGCACCAGTCTGATTTAACACAATTGAAAATAATATAGTATGTGATGCCAGTGAATTCAAATTCACTGCTACATGGTTGCTGTTAGAGAATTCATGAGTCATGCAGGTGATGCTGAACTTAGTGGAGTCAATTGAAGGATTAATAATGTACAAGTGCAATAAAATCAACAACTGAGTCACCCAGATATCTACATTATATCACAGCAGGTAAATAAACACCAGACTAAGTTAAACTATACAAATCCACTTAGAATACTTAAAAAGTTTTATTTTTACCATTTTAAATTGTAATAATATTTCACAGTATTAAAGTTGCATTGCATTTTTGATCAAAGAAATGGAGCCTTGGTACGCATAAGATACTTTTTTTTTTTAAACATGCAAAATCACACTGACCCCAGACTAAATATTTTTACACTTTTACCATTTTACTGTGTAAAATGCTCTTTACAAAACACAATCCAGTGTGCTACTTTTCTAAATAACACTGAATATGCTACTCACTCCTACTCACAAACAGAAACAAATGTTGTGTACCATCCTGTAATGTATCCTATATCCGTGTATCCTGTAACATTTTTGAAGATTTTGGAAAGATCTTTTTGCTGTTTAACTGAAACATAATATCCATTTTATTGCCTTCTCCTTACACACACACACACACACACACACACACACAAGCTGCCAGCATAATCTGTCAAGTACAGACTTGTATATATTACATCAACATGACAATTACAGTTTGTCAGGATTACTTGCTGTAGATCTGGGGTCATGTACAGTTGCACAATGTAGCAACAAATTAGCAAAATTTTGAATTTATTTTTATCAAAACAGATTCTTAAGATTTTGTGTGTTTTGTGTTTGATTCTTTAGCACTGCTTCCTTTCCACGAGTTCAGAGTGACTTTATTGGACTAGTACGAGATTGATTCTTTGTCTTCCTTCATGGAGCTTGTGCAGTTAGCTGACTGCAGTGAAGTGAATGCCACACCAATCTCAGCCCTGCATACTGCCACCCTGCCAAGATCTGCATCAAAACACACACACACACACACGCGCGCGCGCACACACACACACACAGATGACATCAACAAATCTGGTTAGCATGATGTGCTGTTTGCTTACTTCAGCATTGTGCCTATTTTTATATACAGTACATAACACAAGTGTTTGTTTTAAACCTGTCAGCTGCCTTTCTTTCCTAAACAATAAAAAGAGACGCTACTTTAATAAATATTTACAAATCTTTATTAAATAAGCACAAATGCAAACTCTCTCTTACACACACACACACACACACACACACACACACACACACACACACACACACACACACTCACACATTTATTATTCTCCTATAAATATGATTTGCTGAAAGTGTATGCAGTGAGTGCACAGAGAGGTTGATAATCAATAGTGCAATGTGAATGTTTAACTTTGGGCTCTCTCAATCAATACAGAGCTCTGAACAAGAACTAAATATACCATTCTGCCCAGAGTCAGAGAAAGATAGAGAGAAACAATCAGGCATGAGAAAGGAAAGTGGGAAATATGGCAAATGTAATCTGAAACAAACACAATCATTAAGCCATCGAAAAATAATATGTCCAAAAGTAGGAATTATATGGTGTTTTGTCTTTTATACTTTTTTAAGTAAGTGTGTGTATCGCAGTATATAAAAACATCTTTGATATTGACCCATGACCAATATGGTACTAAAAACACTGGGCATCCTTAGACAAAAGAATGTGTGCTCTCAAACACCCATATATGTTTGTTGAACCGTTTTCATTTTAAAACTAATAAGAGGCCTTGACATACAGTACTCCTTTCAGTATATGTCATGCAACAAAATACAAAGATGAACAAAATTTGTGCACACAGTGAGTTCTTCACAATAGTCCATGCCAAAACTGTCAGTTGACACATAAATTACTCCCAACAGAGTCAAAGCTCCTTCTTTTCATGGCTCATTAGCATGTAATACTGTGCATATGGAAGGAAGGATAGACAGAAAGACAGAGAGATAAAAAAAAACAGAGAAACAAGTATAGAGAGGAGAGAGAGAGGCAGGAAGAGTCATGCTTTTCACAGTTAAGTAACACAGTCCATAGTTATCTACGGTAATGACAGCTCCGTAATTAGCACAAAGCTAATTCACTGTGATGCAAAAATGGCCCACTATCTCTCTTTTCCTCCCTCCTTTCATTATTTTATCTGTCTGCCACATGATTTATGAGCATTTCTTCTCTCTACTTCCTGCTTGTTTGACTTTCTGCACCTCGCAAGGAAACCTCTTGTGATAAACCAAATAAATAGCAGGATCGTTGAGGACAAACCAAAAAATGTAATGTTGATTTTCTTGAAGGCAATGTTTCCAAATCATAAAACAATCCAGACACTCAAGCTGTACAAGTGCTGGAGTAAAAGGAACATGATGAATGTATTCATGCGGCTGAGAAAATAAATTACACACACCACAAATCAGATCACACATTTTCACTTCTAAATTATAAGCTCTCTTTCTCTCTCTTTTGTGAATTCATATTCATAGTATATGTAGTTAATACTTTTAATAATGCCAACATGGAATCTGCAGACTTTGCACTTTCCATGTTTTGCTTCAGTACTACTCTTAATAAAGTAGCTGGAGCTTCCTTTATTGTTAACAGACATGATGTAAACACATGAGGCTGAATGACCAAAGCCGGGAAATTTCCCGGCAAATCGAATCAGACATCTCAGAAAATAAAACATCATTGTAGGCTTACTGGTAAGGCAAGAACACTGATTGGACTCAATAATTCATTTGCTGTGGAGTTTTGCAGACACAGATTTCATACGGGACTGTTCAATAATGCTGCCAAAGAAATTACAGAAAAAAAAATACTAAGCTAATGCTAATATGGGATTCTATTATTGGCCAATACTCGTGTTTATTCATTATTTATTCAACTATGTTGGAACTGGGTGTCTCACTCTCTCTTTCTCTCTCTAGTTTTCTGTCAGTCATTCTCAGTATTAATGCATTAGTAACATTGTGCTGCGGTTCCTCTGGGAGTCAGTCCAGTGACTGGTCTTACACACCTCTCATGCCATAGGGAGGTCTTTAAAGCAAAAAAACATGACAACATTATACCTTACCTCAGACAGCAGCTATCCCAAAGCCCAAAAGTCCTTCCAAAGTCTTGAATTTACACTGTGGGGCAAACAGCATTGGGGGAAAAAAAAGGATACAGCCGTACTCCTCCGGAACGAGAGCCAATGGCAAGGATCTTCTGCACCGGGTCAAATGCCAGAGCTGTGGGCTGATAGGGAAATCCATGACGCACCGTCTACAGAGAAAGGGAAACAGATAAAACATGAAAAAAAGAAAACATGCTGTGCTACATTAAGAACAAAGTACTGTAGGCAACTTTAGTCATTCATTCCCACATAATAGTGACATAGCCTATGGCCTGCCTGCACCCCCTGCTACTCTCCTGAGAACTGCTCACTTGAAACAATACTTCAGCATTTGCAGCTCAATGTGCACTGCAGCCACCCGCTCCTTCCCATCTCCTACAAGATATATTCTGCAATACTGTATTGGTTTGGCATACACTACTATTCAAAAGTTTGAGGTTGGTATAGGATTTGTTTATGTTTTTGAAAGAAGCATCTCATGCTCACCAAGGCTGCATTTATCTGATTAAAAATACAATTAAAAATGATTGTAAAATACATTTTTTTATTATTTTTTTAAATAACTTTTTTTTAATATACTTTAAAATGTAATTTATTCATGTGATGACAACGCTGAATTTTCAGCAGCCATTTCTCCAGTCTTCAGTTTCACATGATCCTTCAGAAAGGATTCTATTATGTTGATTTGCTGCTCAAGGAAAAGTCTGTGTATTACAGAGCCACAGCCATGTATTAATGCATAGAATAATATAAGACAGAAGTTATAACTTTTTCCTTCTCAAACTTAAGGCATACATTTCATATTTTTATTCAAAACAATCAATCCTTTACTTACATAATACACAATATGATAATTTACAAGTTGACATCTTCAAAAATGTCAACATTTCTTACTAGAAGCTAACTTTTACCATTTTTGCTGTACCACATTCTTTTGGCTAAGTAAATATATAAAAATGCAAAGTTCAAACTTTATCAGTCTGGCTGCATTGACGGATCCTGGCATAGGATATATAAGCAACAGTACTGAAAAGCCTTCCACAGCTCAGAATTGTTTCCACATTCTGTTACATTTACCCCCCTCATTTAAAATGTTTTAACTCAAAAATTATCTCTTTCCAATCAGCTTCCTATCCTTTCCATACTTCTGCTGCTTTCTGTCTGCAAAAAAAGTCTCTTCACCTATTAAAATGTGACATTATATTGATAGTACCATAAATTACAGGTCAAATTACTCAAGTCAGTAAAATAACAAAACAGATATGTCCTGCCAATTAGTTTACTTAAAAAAAGCAAAATCACTTGGGATTTGAACCCGGGTACCTTTCAATCACATAATCATATATCATCAAAGATGATGATGACATCAGATCACTTGATTGAGCCACTAAATCTTATGTCACTTCATGTTGCCTCCATGCTGAGAACACTCCACTTTCCATCTCATGTCACTTTCCATGTCTACAATCTCAGCAAAGATCTCAGCATTCCCTTCTGGCACCTCGCTGACCACTCAAGCTCAACTTCATCAAAACCGTGCTCCCCTACCCCCCAGCCAACACTCCCCCATTCAGTCTATCTTCATCTCAGCTGAAGGTCACACAGCTGTCAATGCTTGCTGTGCAAAAATGATGTGCCCCTCAAGACCAACCATCACATTCATGAACAAAACTGCAACAACCACCTAAACCAGCCAAAATCAAGCTGTCCCTGCACTTGTACTGTACACCAAGGCTTTGTTTTAGTTTCTGCTTATTTGATAACAAGATTATTCACTTATTACTGGCCTTCCTGCATATGCTGCATGTTCTTTTAAACATATTAAAAACATTGCTTCTTATCTCAGTTTCAATTCAATTCAATTTCAAAGTACTTTATTGCTCATATTGCCACAAAATCAATACACACAAAGTAATGAATGACCTAAATAAAATATTATTAAATAAGAAATAAGCTATCAGTAATGCCAAAATAAAATAAAATAAAATAAAATAAAATAAAATAAAATAAAATAAAATAAAATAAAATAAAATAAAATAAAATAAAATAAAATAAAATAAAATTAATGTAAGGTACAACCCGAATTCCGGAAATGTTGGGACGTTTTTTTTTTAAATTTGAAGAAAATGAAAACTAAAAGACTATCAAATCACATGAGCCAATATTTTATTCATAATAGAACATTGATAACAAAACATACATGTTTAAACTGAGAAATTTTTACATTTTATGCACAAAATTAGCTCATTTCAAATGTGATGCCTGCTACAGGTCTCAAAATAGTTGGGACGGGAGAAAGTTTACCATAGTGCAGAATCTCCTCTTCTTTTCAAAACAGTTTGAAGATGTCTGGGCATCGAGGTTGTGAGTTTTGGTGTTGGAATTTGGTCCCATTCTTGCCTGATATAGGTTTTCCAGCTGTTGAAGAGTTTGTGGTCGTCTGACGTATTTTTTGTTTAATGATGCCCCAAATGTTCTCTATTGGTGAAAGATCTGGACTGCAGGCAGGCCAATTCAGCACCCAAACTTTTCTACTACAAAGCCATGCCGTTGTAATAGCTGCAGTTACAATAGTGTAGTTTTGCATTGTCCTACTGAAATACATGTTGTCTGGATCTTTATACACCTTTCAGCATTCATATTGCCTTCCAAAACATGCAAACTGCCCATACCGTATGCACTTATGCACCCCCATACCATCAGAGATGCTGGCTTTTGTGTGTATGACCAGCAGCCATATCACCCTGCAGCCCAAGACTGGTTACCCACTGAAGATAAGCAAGGTTGAGCCTGGTCAGTACCTGGATGGGAGACCTCCTGGGAAAACTAGGTTGCTATTGGAAGAGGTATTAGTGATGCCAGCAGGGTCCTAACGCCCCAATGTAATGACGGGGACACTATACTGTAAAAAGCACCATCCTTCGGATGAGACGTTAAACAGAGGTCCTGACTCTCTGTGGTCATTAAAAATCCCAGGATGTCCTTCAAAAAAGAGTAGGGGCATCCTAGACCCCCCCCCCCCCTCCCTTCTATGTAAAGCGCTTTGAGTACCCAGAAAAGCATTATATAAATGTAATTAAAAAAAAATAAAAAAATAAATAAAATATTCAATGAACACTGATGACACGCTGGAAGGCTTCCCCCCTCTTCAGCCCGGAGGACACAGCATCCGTGATTTCCAACAGGAATGTCACATTTGGACTCGTCTGACCATAGAACGCTTCTCCACTTTGAAACAGTCCATTTTAAATGAGCCTTGGCTCACAGGACACGATGGCGCTTCAGGACCATGTTCACATATGGCTTCCTTTTTGCATGAAAGAGCTTTAGTTGGCATCTTTAGATGGCATGGGCGGATTGTGTTTACCGACAGTGGTTTCTGGAATTATTCTTGGGCCCATTTAGTAATGTCAATGACCGAATCATACCGATGAGCAGTGTCATCTGAGGGCCCGAAGACCACGAGCATCCAACAAAGGTCTTCTGTCTTGTCCCTTGAACACAGAACTTTCTCCAGTTTCTATGAATCTCTGGATGATGTTATGCACTGTAGAGGATGAGATTTGCAAACCCTTTGCAATTTCATGTTGAGTAACGTTGTTTTTAAAGTATTTCACAATCTTTTTACGGACTCTTTTACAGAGAGCTTCTGCCCATCTTTCCTTCTGAGAGACTCTGCTTCTCTAAGACATCCCTTTTATAGCTAATCATGTTACTGACCTGATGTCAATTAACTTTAGTTGCTAGATGTTCTCCAAACTGAATCTTTTCAAACATTTCTTGCTTTGTCAGCCCTTTGTTGCCCCCGTGGCAACTTTTTTGAGACCTTTTGCAGACATCAAAATGTGAAATTAGCTAATTTAGAGGATACAAGTAAAAAGAATTCCCCTTTTAAACATTTGTTATGTTCTCTATGTTCTATTGTGAATTAAAATGGGCTCATGTGATCTGAAAGTCTTTTAGTTTTCATTTTATTCAAATTGAAAAAAACATCCCAACATTTTCGGAATTCGGGTGTAGGTTAAATGCCTTACTCAGGGGCCTAATGGTGATTGCTTGCTGCATGTGGGTCTTGAACCAGAAACCTTGTGGCTAGAGCCCTGAGCTTTATCCTGTAAATCACACTGCATTTAACCTCTATAATTTCTCACATGTTACAAGTTTGCACAAATCAAGATGCTGTTATCTGCCATTAGCAGACAGCTAACTGTAAGGACAGCCCCTGTGGAACATCACCAGGTTAAGTGCTTTGCTCAAGGACACAGCATTGACATGGGAATCTATTCCCGCTAATTCACCTGCAACCAGTGTTAATCTTGTTATCAATAAAATTACTGACAAATTGCTTGTCACTGATGAGTTTAATCAATAATAATTGCAAAAATGTGCATAATGATGACAATTACAAAATTACAAAATATGACAAGTAAAATAACACTTCACACTAGCAGTGTTTTTGAAGAAGAAAAATATACAAAGAATATAATTATTCTAAATAATGCCGTCACAATCAATAATACCAGAGATTGACCTGTTGAGCCGCTGAAAGTGAATGAACACATGTAAACTAAAGTGCAATTTTAGTGGGTTAACTAAATTGATTTAAGATTAATCAAATATATATACATAAATGTGATATTACACGTATTTGCATCTGCACGAAATGCACAAGTGAACTAAGTAACGTGATAGTCAAACTGTGTAAGTCATGTTGTGAATACCCATAACAACACAATGAACCAGAAACAATGAATAATTGCATAAATATTCACATATACAACATACTATATATAATTACACTAATTTCAGCAGTTTACTCAATGTTCAGAAGATCAGGTTTTTACAACCAGACAGTTTTCACACATTTTTGTTAAAGGGGTCATCGGATGCAAAAATCACTTTTCAAGTTGTTTTAGCATAAATGTTGAACCTAATAATGTGCTAGTTAGCCAGTTTTGCGGCTAAAGTAAACAGTACTTCTTCAGGACATGGACTAAAAATGACTTGAAGAAAACAGAGCTGATTATCGATCCCTACTTTCCGGCATACACCACGCCTATGGTACTGTTGGCAGTGGAAACGCAAGCTGGATCAGGGTGTGCCATCCCGAATCGTACCGTACGGAAACGAGCCATTACACTACCATTGAGAAATTGTAACCAAAATATGTTATGGACTTTTCATTAAGACCCTAAATAAACATATACATTTGTGGAAAATGGGCATCTGATGACCCATTAAATAATTAGTTTACTCCAGATTGTAAAGCTCCTGATAATTTACTGTCATAAAAGATGTTCATGTATTTCTTTCTTCATTAGAAGAGATATTAAGGTTTTTGAGGAAAACATTCAAAGATTTTTTTCCATATAGTGGACCTCTACGAGGACCAACAGGTTAATGGTCCAAACTGCAGTTTCAATGCAAATCCAAAGGGCTCTACACAATCCCGGCTGAGGAATAAGGGTCTTATCTAGCAAAATTATCTGTCATTTTCTAAAAAGAAAATTAATATTTATATACTTTTAACTATGGATGGAACGGTTCAACTGACTCACGGTTCGGTTTGAATCACGTTTCATTCACGGTTTCGGTACGGTTCAGTATGTGCTATGTTTAGGGAAAAACTATACTGTCAAATAAAAATGAATAATCAATAAGAACTTGAAACGTTTCCTTATATTAGCTGCTAATTTATATTTCTGCTCCACACACCTGTCCACTTGTAGCAGCTGGCATCACGTCAATCTCTAACTAGCCAACAAAACAATTAAAGTGCTTCAAAAGTTCCCAAGCCTCTCACTAGCGAGACACTTATGTGCCATTTTACACAATAGACAATTACCTTGTTACACTTGCAGCAAACTGCCTGCAATCACTGTAATCAATTGAGCTGGTCAGGGGCCAGCTTCAGTTCATGGCGCTCTGAGTGTGTTTTATTTGGTGCACTGAACTGTAAAGAAGCTGTCCAGAATGTGTGCTCTGAAATGTAAGAGCAGGTGCTGTCCACAGCAATCGGAGATGGAAGCATGCAACGAGAGCCGTCCACAGCCTGCGGGTCTGTGCTAGTGCTAGTGCTAGTGCTCTGGTGCTGGCAATGCCCACCACAGATGGTGCTGAAATCCATCACACATGCAGCTCCAGAGCTGTGACGCAAATTGTGACACTGTCCAAAAATATTTTAGAAACAATTCTGCAGATTAGTGTCGAATGCTTCCTGATTGGGACACTAACAGAGAGTGTAAAAAAATGTAAGTGGTCCATTAGTTAATTTGACATTTTTTGTTGTTACATTTGACTGTAAAAAAGCACTTTTGCTCACTCACTTTGCCCATTTGTTTGGCTCCCTTGTGAAGGTACGTTCATCAATAATTCATCTGAATGGCTCTGGAATGATGCAAGCAAGTACTGGATGAATGAGCAGGATGGAGTGATCACAAAGCAAGCAAAAGACACAGAGAGAGGGAGAGAGATGGGATGGAGTGAGTGCGATGTTCTCTCCGTAGCTATTAAGCAGGAATAGAGCTGTGACATAAACCATTGTCATGTTCAAATTCGCTTGACTTGTGACTACGGCTGCAGGTTTATTGTCTGCTTATGCAGACAACTGGAATAATTGGTCTGCGTCTGCATGGGCGTGGCTGCATTCAATGTTTCATTGCGTATGTGCGTGTTGCCTTATCGTCTCTATTAATCAAACGAGTGCTAATGAATGCTCGGCGTATAGATTTTCATTCAGTGCTCTGCTTTATTGCAGACTATTTAAGCATCCCCCTCCCATTTCCTCCTCATCTCTGGGTTTCTCTCCACTCGCTCTGTCTCTCGCTCTCTTTCATACTGATATGGGCTGTTGTCTCTGCCGTTTAACTGTTCAATTTCTCCCCCTTATTTCTAGTACTCCAGGCTGTTCTATCACTCTTAAAGGGACAGTTCACCCAAAATCAAAAATTTAGTCAAAGTGTACTCAAACCTGAATTTATTTCTGTCATACAGAAATTGTTTTTGGAACGACACCAGGGTGAGTAAATGATGGCAGAATATTATTTTTTGAGCGAATCGTATCTTTAAATTTGCATGAGGCAAACCGATTCTTTCAAATGTTTGGGGTCAGTTACTTATTCGTATTTTACTATACTAAACTATACTATGTTATATTACACATTTGTACACCAAAAGTCCATTAAGGACATTAAACTGATCAGAAACAACAGTGAATACTTTTACATTCCATTTTTTCCACTAATTAAAGAATTGTGCAAAAAAAAATGTTTTTGTTTCCACAAAAATATTAAGCAGTTTATTTTAACAATGATATTCAGCCAAATATAATGATTTCTGAAGGATCAAGTGACACTGAGTAAGGACTGCTTGAAATTAAAATAACAAATAAATATTTGTATATATATATATATAAATATATATGTATTTGAATACAAATATATTTAAAATTGAAATGTTATTTTACAATAAAGGTTTTAATATTTGTAATTATAAATGCAGCTTTGCTTGGCAATAGAGACTTATTTCAAAAACATAACAAGCTACATTTAAAGCCCAAACTTTTGAATGGTAATGCATTTATCTCATTGACTTCCTTGGTGGCTTTTACCCATGATTAAAGTATCCTTCTGCCACACACATATGACTGAAACAGCACATTCTTATTCATTCCCTCTCACAGAATCAAATGATGCGGTCACACCACACGATCTTTCTGAAAAAGGTTGTGTGTTAATTCTGAGAATCAGGCCAGAACCACATATGCCGTGTGTTTGAGCGTGCTGTAACACGCTTTTGTGCCAACCAAGTAGCAAACCCGAAATGAACCTCCCCACCCCCGCTCTCCATTTCTCCAAGTCATTCATACGGGATATATCAGCTTCTACATGCTGCGCGTATCTGTCTATCTCTCTGTTTTACAGTTTTCTAGATAATGCAGAAAGGAATTAAATATTTCCCGTAATGTGGAGGGTCTTCTTTCAACCCGTTCTTCTGTCAGTAACTGATGTGATGCCGTGATAGAAATAAGAATCTCTACAGCTGCATTTATACTGCCCCAAATGGTTTTTGAACTGTGGCTTTGTGATATTTTGTTCTGTGTAAATATTTTAATAGGAACTACAGTATGTGACTGGATGCTTTTATGGGTTCTCTGCATCAGCTCATGCTAGTAAAGAAGGGCAAAGTAACCATAAAAACTGCATCCACGACACACTATCAATTACCACACAGAACATTTATTTTAATTCACTAGCTTTCTGTATATAAACAAATAAAAAAATATGTTTATAGTAACTATATAGTACACTTATGATAGAAACATGCTGTTTTGACCATACATAAGACAATTCTGACATAATTAATTCACCCAAAAAGTTGTTTTTATTCACAGATAAATTGTGATTTCACAACAGTGAAATCATATAATAAACAAGTGCTGTCAAACTCCAGCATGTGTGTGTACAATGTACAATAAAGTAGCCTAGTAGTGTGTGTGTGTGAGAGTGTGTGTGTATATATATATATATATATATATATATATATATATATATATATATATACTGTATATATATATATATACACACACATTTTGTTACAATTTATTGGAGCCTTAATAAAATATTTATTGGCAACTTAGCAAAACATCACATGCCTATGTATTCCATATCCTAAAAATGTTCCGTTCATTTAAACACACTGAAATCTAAATCATTGTCTGCGGTAATTGACAGTATGATACAGATGCGGTACGCAGACATTAGGTTAAAAAAAGCCCAGAATCTTTCATTTAATCATTTAATGAGCCACACACATATATGTTCACACACCCCATCTCCCACAGCTGGAGTAGGGGCGGGTGGTCCGGGTTTGGCAGCTCTGCAGCCTTTAATCATGGGCTGGAGAAGAGGTTGACACACAAGGGGGCGCTGACCTCCTGTCTGTCCCAGCAGGGCAATGCGACCTGTGGCAGGAAGGAGACACGGAGCCCCTGGGACCTCCCCGTGTCCCTGCATAAACGGTAGGGGGGGTTGCAAACAGGCCCCATACAGGCTGCAAATAGAGTCATTTGGCATTAAATATACATAGTACAGAGAGGAGGAAAAATACATCTACTGGCCCCAATCTTTAAAGCCTCATCCATATTTCATGGCAAGAGGATCCATTTTTCCCCTTTTTCTCTCGCTTTCTATATCTCTGTTTTGGTTTTCCTTTAGTTTGTTTGTTTTCCAAAATGTGTTTAATTCTGCATTGGAAAGGCACAGGAAGGAAGGGCACAGCATACAGTAAAGAGACCTGGGCGGCACTGCTGTCATAGAACTCCAGAACATTCAGCAAGGGTCTCTCTCACTCCCTTTAGCTCTATCTAATTACATTTCAAAACACTCTTTCTCCATTGCTACAAATATTCCAACACACAGACACACACAATGAACTCTCTTTCTCGCTTGGTCACTCAGCCTCTTCTTTCAGAGGGGAGGGCGGGCGAGTCTAGACCCCAATCTAAAAATAGACCACACATCCAGCACTCCCATGCACCGCTCTGTGCCTAAGACTGCAGATTTCGCTCTCACACACGTCTCTCACAAGCATGCACACACATCGCACGTTATCATTTTAGATACAACAGGTTCTGTCATGTGCTCTCCCCTATATTCTTGAATGGACTGTCGGCATCAGTTCCATTCATATATTCCCTTCCCCCTCACACATTTATTTATTTATATACAACACAGCATTTATATATAGCTGCAATGCAATATAACACAGTGTAAGCAAGAGACGGTCTATATAAATGTCTGTTGAAATCATTACTAATGCAATGTGTATTAAAAATGTATTGAGGGAACTATTAATGCTACACACATAGTAGATGCCTTTTGTACACTCAAACTGATAGTTTGCAATATACTATGTGTTAATGTCAGAGCATGCAGATATGAAATATTTAAGGATTAAATGAGTCGGCGCTGTGGTGTAGTGAGTAGTTGATAATCATGTACATCATTGATAATGAAAGTATGAAAAATGAGACCAAAAATACATCATGTAATATTTACTGCACACACCTAGAACCTTTAAACCTTGAAGGTGAGCCAATGGATACATTCCACACAAGCAAGCGTTTGAACCAGGGTTTGCACACGAGCAAACTTTGTTCAAGATTTATGCTGGTGAACATCTTAATCTCAATCAATTCACTAGAAGCAGAAAGTGAAAGTAAAAACGGAATGAATGAGTAATGACCAAGCTTTCGGCATCTGCATATTCTCTCAGAGACGACGAGAGACGAATCTCAACATATGCTGATAACGATATAGGCTATACCTGTTTTCATTTATTTCCTTTATATTTCTCTTGTGGCCCGTACCTAGTGAAGAAAATGAGAAGAAGCGTATTTTGTGTTAAACAGGTTGTTTTTAAAAGTCGGTGCATGAAATAAAAGCTTTTTATGACTGCAGTCTTTTATGACCGCAGTGTTAATATTTAAATTATGGGACTATAATTCATTGTAGGTATCCTGTAGCCTAATATACCTGTTTTAAAATACCTTTTTAAAAAACATTTTAATTGAGGAGTAAATAGCACAATCTTATCCTCGCAGCGGGTCAGTTATGTGGTACTTTATGCGGGGCAAATTAATTATAATTTTTATTTAATAATAAAAGTAAATTCTTAATAGGCCTAGTAAAAATACAAATATAACAGGCCTACATTAATTGGACATGCCAAATCCTCTTAATAATGCCAATAATTTATATTTTTAGGACAATATCTCTGGCTATCGTCGATACAAGATCATCGTCTTTCGACGCACCCCAGCAAGTGGAGGTTATCGCAGGGCAGACAGCATGTTGCCTGTTACATCATTTGGGCTGCGTTGTTGAGTGCAGTGGCACTGATTTCACACACTTTAAGATCTTTATTTTCAAAACGTAATAGGATTAATCCAACGAATCGTTCGTTTGGCAACCGTTTGGCAACTCGAACCTTCAACTCCCTCCATAGATTTTCTATGGGATAAAGGTCTGGAGACTGGCTAGGCCATTTCAGTACCTTAATGTGATTCTTCTTGAGCCACTCCTTTGTTGCATTGGCTGTGTGTTTTGGGTCATTGTCATGCTGGAATGCCCATCCACGGCCAATTTTCAATGTCCTGGCTGGCTTCAATGCCCTGGCCCTGATGTTACTTGGCCCCGTCCATCATCCCTTTGATGCGGTGGGCAGTATTGAAAAATACCCCCAAAGCATAATGTGTCCACCTCCATGTTTGATGATGGGGATGGTGTTCTTGGGATAATAGGCAGCATTTCTCCTCCTCCAAACACGGTGAGTTGAGTTGATGCCAAAGAGCTCTATTTCAGTCTCATCTGACCACAACACTTTCACCCAGTTCTCCTCTGAATCATTCAGATGTTCATTGGCAAACTTCAGACATGCCTGTACGTGTGCTTTCTTGAGCAGGGGGACCTTGCGGGTGCTGCAGGATTTTAGTCCTTCACGGCATAGTGTGTTACCAATTGTTTTCTTGGTGACTATGGTCCCAGCTGCCTTGAGATCATTGACAAGATCACTGAGCCACACAGTTTTTCATTTAAATGTTATGTTTTGAAATTGTATTGTATGCATTTGTAATTTTTATTCAAATTAAAATATGTATATGTAGTATTTATAAAGTTTTAGTTTTTAGTTTTGGATCTGTTTTTAGTTGTTTAAATACTACAAATTGATTGCTTCTGTTGTCCTCATTTGTAAGTCGCTTTCGATAAATGCGTCTGCTAAATTACTAAATGTATATATATAAAATAAATATGTTACAGCTCTAGTTATATTTCTTAATTTCTTAAATAAAATTGTATAGTTCATATAACATAAAATGTTTTTATGTTATATAAAACTGTTTCGTTATTTTAAAAGTCCACACTCAATACTAGCCATTTTCTCAACTTCAGTTAATAATAATTATATACAATTTTATATACTGTATATAGAAATAAATGCATCTTTCTGCATTTTGCTCTAGTAAACTATTTTAAGTTTGGTCATATGTACCTTCCGGTGGCGGTGCTGAGTTCAGACGCCTGTGAATTAGCTCCGCTCAGAATTGTGCTTTTAAGTGTTTTGTTTTTACCTTTTTTTATTTTTTTACTTCTCTTTTGATACGTGTATCGTCTGCAATGATTATGTACGACAGAAGAACACTTTTGGACATTGGACAGCGCTACACTAACCTGATTCAGGACACTTTACCCACGGATCCAGCATGGCCATTGGAGATACTCTGGAACAACGAGTTGAACAATGACCACCTGAATAACCGCAACGTAGGAGCCCCACAGGGCTGTGTCCTGAGCCCCCTGCTCTACTCTCTATACACCCACGACTGCGTGTCCTCTCACAGCTCCACTTCTATTGTCAAATTTGCAGATGATACTGTGGTTCTGGGCCTCATTAACAACGATGGCGAGGCCGCATACTTGGATGAGGTGGAGAGACTCACATCATGGTGCCAGGACAACTGTCTCTCTCTGAACGTGAGCAAAACTAAAGAGCTGATTGTAGACTTATGGAAGAGACAGCAGCAGCCCTACACTCCTCTTATGATCAGTGGGACCCCTGTGGAGAGGGTGACTAGCTTCAAGTACCTCTGTGTAAACATCTCCGAGGACCTGACATGGACTACACACATTCAAGCACAGGTTAAGAAAGCCAGGCATAGACTGTACCATCTGCGACAGCTGAGGAAATTCAGGATCTCACCAGCTATCCTGAAAACTTTTTATTCAGGGGCCATAGAAAGTGTATTGACTCAGTGCATCTCAGTGTGGTATGGTAATTCCTCAAACCAGGACTGCAAAGCTCTACAGAGAGTCATGCGCTTAGCTGAGCGCATCTCAGGGTCTACTCTCCCCTCTCTGCAGGGCATCTACCTCAAACGCTGCAAAAGCAGAGCTGCTAAAATCATCAAAGACTCAACTCACCCCAGTAACCATCTTTTCCGTTTACTGCCATCTGGCAAGCGCTTCAGGAGCATGATGGCAAAAACCGAGAGACTGAGGAGGAGCTTCTTCCCTCAGGCCATCAGGCTCCTAAACACAAACCCAGTCTCATAAACATTTACAAGATTGTTACTGGAAAACATACATATTCCCATCACCCGTATTGCTGCTTTGTGTACACACCCTGAACAACCCGTCTGCACATCCCTCTTATTCACATTACTATTTATTAAGTCCCAGTACACAGTTTTTTGCACATCTTATTGTTTTGCACATCTTATTGTTTTTAAACTTTTTATTTCATTGCACATTTTACTCTTATTTCTCTTTTTTACCATATATATGCTCTTGTGTTGTGTTACTTTTATATCATTTTTATCTTTATTATTTTGCACTGTCCACTGAGCACACCTGATTTGACTTACATTTCACTTCTGATTATACCCTGTATAATTTATTATGTGACAAATAAAGAAACCTTGAACCTTGTAGCAAATCACTCAGAGCTGCCTAGTACATATGGCGGAGACACTCAGACTGCTGTTCCCTGATAAGCTCTATGCCTTTAATATCCCACAGTCTACCCGTACATGGTTCAGGAAAAAATGCTTCCAGATTGGCACTTTGTGGTGTATGACTCATACGCATGAAGTTAGAGCTACAGTACATCCTCTCAATCCTTTAGCCAGAAAAGAAACATCTAAACACTGAACTGTTGAGTAACTTTTGAACCTTTGATAAAGATTTCTGCCCAAACTGAGGATCATATTCATTCGTAAAATCTCAGTTTCAAACTAATGATCAGCAACAAACGCCACCCTAGGTCTTGTTTTTGATGTCATAACACAGACAGATGTGTCTGATAGGGATAGAGGCAGTTCTAGTGTTACATAAAGTTAAACAAGGACTTTCTAAAGTAGGCACTTTTACTTAAATCATTTTATTACAGGTACACAGTATTTTTGACATAAAATAAAATAACACATATAATATTATATAATATATAAAAAATAATATAAATCAACTCATTATTTTCTGAGTAGCTTTGATAGTTTACTTTGCATTTTTATTTCATTTTACTGTCTCCTTGAAAGGAATTGCTTATGTTGCATTCCTCATTTGCAAGTCACTTTGATTAAAAGCATCTGCTAAATGAATAGATGTAAATAACTCTGAAATTAATCTGATATGCTCAGTACTAACTGCCTCAACGGAATCCTTATCTTCCAAGTACTCAGTGACACACACAGTAACTGCCAAACTTCAGCAAATCCTACAATTATTTATTTCTCAAAATTACTTTGATGCCAGCCAATCAAATTCAAACTGCCACTTTTATTTTCATTCAAGCTCTTTTTGTGCAGTAGACATCATATCGTTGTGTAGGTGGTCTGTGTGAGAATGAGACTAGGGCAGGGTGTAGGATACTGTGTTGCTTCATTCTGGGGTCTAGGGTTTAATCCCTGCAATCCCAGAGGATAGAATTATTGCTCAGAGGTTGCTCTTTCAAAGATGTGTTATTTGGTGACTGAGAGAAGTACGGTACTGGGGATTGCCTTCAACAAATCATTTAACCCCAGGTTGTTCAACAGGACCATGTCTGTAACAAGTCTACTGTAAGCTGCTTTGGTTAAAAAAATCGTATAAATAACAAAAACTCTTCAGACTGTAGAAAACAGGTAAAGGTAGAAGCAAACACATAAAGAGGTAACACACACACACACACACACACACACACACAAAGCTTGTTGTGGTCCTCGGCTAATTTATATCAAGAATAATAATCTTCCAAAGAGAAAAATTAACTATGAATGCAATCTGACTCAGAATGCATCATAGGGTTAGTGCCTGTGAGAAAATGAATCTGAATAAAAGAAAGAGACAAGGAAAAGTGATGATAAGAGAAAGAAAGAATTCCTGCACGTTCCTATATGGCAGGCAAGCAAGCAAGCAAAAAAGCAAGAAATTCGTTTTTTATATACAGTATAAATATATTGCAAAAACTGCTCGATCTTGCCGGTATGCATTGCACAACATCAGAAAGATCAGGCCCTTCCTGTTCAAGTTCAAGACACTGATGCTTGCATATAGAACAGCCACAGGCTCAGCGCCCTCCTACTACCACTCACTTATAACAATCTACATCCCCTCCAGAAGTCTGAGATCTGGAAGTGAGCGACGCCTCGTGGTGCCTTCACATAGAGGCACAAAATCACTTTTCAGAACGTTTCATTCACTGTTCCTGGCTGGTGGAATGAACTTCCCACCCCTATCCGGAATGCTGAGTCCCTGATAATTTTCAAGCGACACCTGAAAACTCATCTCTTCCGTCATCACTTGACTTAATCTTTAAAAAAAAATCTATTTCCCTTAACCTCTCACTGTTCGGCTAGAAATTGCTCTGAACAATGCCTATATTACAAATATTACATTGTATTGTTTGTCTCTTTATAATGTATCGCTTATTGTATTCCTCGATTGCAAGTCGCTTTGGATAAAAGTGTCTGCTAAATGAATAAACATATATATATATATATAATTTTGAATAATATAGATACATTTACTGTAGACTGGAGTATTTTGAAATGTGAAAGTAAATATAATAACATAAATATAATAACATAAATATAATATAATATAATATAATATAACGAATTATATAAATATAATACAAGTAACTAAAACTACAACCAAATCCTAACCCTCATACATTGTAATAAATAAATAAAAAGTGTTTTTGACACTTATTTCTTGAACAATTCATGTTCAATTCAGTGTGTTATTTGCCATTTCTTTGTAATTATTTGAAAATGTATTGGCAAGTTCTGAGTAAAAATTTTTTTAAAGTAAATTAATTTACATTTTTAATTTCACATTTTTGTCAGCTTACAGTCTTTTATGTATTTTTATATTTGCATGAAAACATTATTAAGCATGTTTATAATGCCATTTTTCTCATCTGATCATCCCATAATTATTCATCTAATCCCCATAATGTAGGGAAAACCTGACCCACATTTGTAAGCCGTAACCCCAAGACATGCGGTTATATCATTTCTTCTCGAAATTTCCTTTGAAAAAAGGAAGACATTTACAAATAAGGAAAGAATAAAACAAGCAGAGCATGAT
This sequence comes from Oxygymnocypris stewartii, assembly GCA_003573665.1. NCBI lineage: Eukaryota > Metazoa > Chordata > Actinopteri > Cypriniformes > Cyprinidae > Oxygymnocypris > Oxygymnocypris stewartii. The sequence continues at coordinate 57,468 of QVTF01012084.1, read as the reverse complement.
TCTCTGTCTAACCACTGTCTATCAGAAATCTGGTTCAATCAGCCTGAAATGACATTAAGCCTCAAGTCCAACAAATAATGTTAAAACAATTGAGTGAACAGGAGGAAGACAGAAAGAACGGAGTGGTGGGAGGGAGGGGTTGATACCAGATAAGAGAAATGAGGCTCTCATATTGGGTCAATAAGTGTGTCATCGCACCGGTGAAGCCACATGAGGGCAAACAGCCCACTTTAAAAGCAGTTCTGTCACCAATCAATTACAAACCAGACCATCATCCTGCACACACACAACAGAATATGACTGAATCAAAAATGATCAGACAAAATCCATTCCAAAGTACCAAGAGATTAAAAACAAATATCATCACTGACTTAAAACAAATATTGATGAATGTTGGCAGTGAGCTTGACATGGAGGAGAGGCAACAACTTCTTAATTGAGCACTGGATGGCATTTGAGGCAATCGCACAATTCTAGCCAGACTTTACATTTGTCTCTTTCACTTTCACTGTTAATATACATGTTATGGTTATCAAGCCGGAAGAGAGTGACAAATAAAGCGCACAGTTGTCTGTCAGAAGACTGTGAGAAATCTAGGAAATCTGTTTACTCTTCTGCTACTTTATATCTCACACTTGCAAAATTATTTATCATAATTGCAACATTAGATCTTCCAATATGACTTAAATTTTTTGTGATTTTAACTCTTACTCTCCCATTTGTGACTTCATATATCAATCACAGTGTGACTTTTTCCTTGTAATTTTGATTTGTATCTCACAATATTTAATATAAAAAAATAAGAATATATATATATATATATATATATATATATATATCAATACACACACACACACACACTGGCCACTTTATTAGGTACACCTTGCTAGTACTGGGTTGGACCCACTTTTGCCTTCAGAACTGCCTTAATTCTTTGTGGCATAGATCCAACAAGATGTCGGAAACATTCCTCAGAGATTTTGGTCCATATTGACATGATAGCATCATGCAGTTGCTGAAGATTTGCCGGCTGCACATCCATGATGCGAATCTCCCATTCCATCCCAAAGGTGCTCTATTGGATTGAGATCCGGTAACTTTGGAGGCCATTGAGCTTTGTGACATGGTGCATTATCCTGCTGGAAGTAGACATCAGAAGATGGGTACACTGTAATCATAAAGGGATGGACATGGTCAGCAACAATACTCAGGTAGGCTGTGGTGTTTAAACGATGCTCAATTGGTACTAAGGTGCCCAAAGTGTGCCAAGAAAATATCCCCCAAACCATTACACCACCACTACCAGCCTGAACCGTTAAGACAAAGCAGGATGGATCCATGCTTTCATGTTCTTTACACCAAATTCTGACCCTATCTGAATGTTGCAGCAGAAATCTAGACTCATCAGACCAGGCAACGTTTTTTCAATCTTCTATTGTCCAATTTTGGTGAGCCTGTGCAAATTGTAGCCTCCGTTTCCGGTTCTTAGCTGACAGCAGCGACACCCGGTGTGGTCTACTGCTGCTGTAGCCCTTGTGCTTCAGGTTTCGACGTGTTGTGCGTTCAGAGATGGTATTCTGCATACCTTGGTTGTAACGAGTGGTTATTTGAGTTACGGTTGTCTTTCTATCATCTCTAAGCAGTCTCCTCATTCTTCTCTGACATCAACAAGGCATTTTCGTCCACACAACTGCCACTCACTGGATATTTTCTCTTTTTCGGACCATTCTCTGTAAACCCTAGAGATGGTTGTGAATCCCAGTAGATCAGCAGTTTTTTTTATATAATCAGACCAGCCCGTCTGGCACCAACAACCATTCCACGTTCAAAGTCACTTAAATCCCCTTTCTTCCCCATTCTGATACTCGGTTTGAACTTCAGCAAGTCGTCTTCACCACATCTAGATGCCTAAATGCATTGAGCTGCTGCCATGTGATTGGCTGATTAGCAATTTGTGTTACCAAGCAATTGAACAGGTGTACCTAATAAAGTGGCTGGTGAGTGTATATACACAGTATGTATGTATGTGTGTGCGTGTGTGAGTGAGTGCGTGTTGTTTGTATATATATACATATATATATAACACACACTATGTCTATATTAACAATAAAAACTGTATTAAAGCTTTGGATAGTTGCAGAAAAAAATCATTTATTATTATTATTGATATATTAAACTTTAAAAACATTTTTTTTTAGGTTTTACTCTAAGGTGGCCATAGGATTCCAAATAAACTGAAAATATAGCAGCTTAAATGAATCACATACACCTATAATGTTTTGTAATAGCAGCTAGCAACATGAACATCTTAACATCAAAACAAATACAAGCACACAAAAAATGCATCGAAACTCAAAATCCTCAGGGGGAAAAAAAGATCTGCCCGTCCAGTCTCTCTTTTGTGCAAGTTACTAAACATGCAACAAGTTACATCAGAGAAGTGGATTCAAGGATATAGATTGACTGAATAGGGCTATTCGTTTATGGGTGATTACAAGCACGGAGCTGTTTGGAGTATTAACTACCTTAGCTCTGCTCAGCCACTGGAGAAACAACACAGAGTTTGAATGATGAAAAGAAATAACAATCAGGTTCAAACAAATGACACCATACGAAATCTATCAATTGAGCAGATGTAAAAATAAGGAGATAAATAGAAAAGTTGAGAGAGAATGAGAAAGAAAAAAAGGTTCAAACAGCACTGACAGGAAACTCTATATGAGTCACTAGCTACATGTCACTACTACACACACCTTTAGACGTCATTCATCTCAAATGGAGAGCGAAAAGACCATTCTGAATGTTCAGTCCGTCTGATAGGAAAATCTACTGTGAGGATCTTCGAGATACAATGAAAGAAGTCTCTAATTTTCACCAAGGCTGCATTTATTTGATCAAGAGTACAAACGGTGATATAGTGAAACATTATTACAATTTAAGAACACACATGCACCGTGGTACTTTTGTGAATGCGCGTCAAAGACTGACATGGGAGAGAAGACATTTTTAAAGTAAGCCGTTATTTTTGTTTTCTTTGCACACAAAAAGTATTCATATAATATTAATTAGATATAATTCTTCATGAAATTATGGCTGAAACACAGATGTCACATGGAATATTTTAATGATGTCCTACTACTGTTACATGTTGATATGTTATGTCTCTGGTGTGATCAGAAGAGTCACTAGTACATAGAAAAAAAAGTATATGAACATTTGTATTTATACAGTACATTTATTTTTGTATGAATGTATTACACGTAAAGTGGAATGTTGCTTGTCCAATTATTGTACACTTCATATTTCTTATGTTACCACAAATACACAAAAATACAAAATAACATCCATAAAAAAAATTATTCTTGGTTGCTCTTGTTGGTCAGGCCAAAGATTTTCATCAACATCACATCTGATGTTTTCCTTTGTCATGCACTGGGGAAAAAATCTCCTTGAATGCCCATCCTTGAATGCAATGATTAGCTGTGATGTCCTCACATGCAGCATTCATGGCATCCAACAGAGACATCTTGTAGTCTATGATCTAGAATATATGCTCCCAAACATGATTGGTTGATTCAAATTGTATTGCAATCAGAGGTCATTTGTCAATTTAATAGACATTACAAACAATGTCAATGTCAGATATTTATAGAATAAACATGCGTGTTGGCCAATTTTTTGATAATTGAATGGATCGTTTTGAATGTGATGGCTTACACAAGGAAAAAAGATTGAGAAGTTGTGAAGAGTTTGACAGTTTAAGTGAGATTTGTCAGTTTTGATCAACAAGCCATATGCAATTAGTTGTTGTGCAAACTGCAGACAATTGTACTTACTGTTTGCACACATGTGCCAAAGCATTTGCAATTTGCTCAAATCAATTAGAAATTCCAATCTGATGTGAACAAGAAGCTAATTGTTCAGAGATCCGAACTGATTGTTTCGAAAAAACAAAATGTCATTAGAGAATTGAACAAAAGCAATTGAGGAAAAACTGTAATAGTGGACAAAGTAACAAGGGAGAACACAGGCTTTAAATACTAAACTGTAATCAGGGAGGAACAGAAAACAGGTGGAGTCATTAATCAACAGCCATGGCAACTAATAAGGGAACACATGAATGAGAACAGAGCAACCAAACAAAAACAGATCGTGACAACTACCTTTCTGGGCATTGCATTTTTCAGTTGCTTTGCTATCTATGCAGGGTCAGAAAGCTCTTGAATTTCATCAAAAATAAATTTGTGTTCTGAAGATGAACAAAGGTCTTACGGGGTGGAATGAAATGAGGGTGAGTAATTAATGACAGAATTTTCATTTTTGGGTGAACTATCCCTTTAATATTTCTTTAGATTTTTCTTAGTTTATAGGCCTATCAGTAACTAAATTTAGCTTTTCTAGTTGATTAGAATACAATTGAGTAATAGTATTCTTAAATAAAAAAATGTAAAAAAAAAAATGTAATTTTTTTTTTTTTTTTATATAAGTGACCCTGGACCACAAAACCAGTCATAAGTTGCATGGGGAAATTTGTAAAAACATCCAATAATACATTGTATGGGTCAAAATTATATTTTTTTTATTTTATGCCTAACATGTATTATAAAGATAATGGAACACGATCGATAAGATATATTGTAAATTTACTACCGTAAACATATCAAAACAAAAATGTTTATTAGTAATATGCATTGCTAAGAACATTTTTCTTTTTTGAACCCTCAGATTCCAGATTTTAAAATAGTTGTATCTGGACCAAATGTTGTCCTATCCTTACAAACATACATCAATGGAAAGCTTATTTATGCAGCTTTCTTGTGATTTATAGACCTCCAAAAAATGACCCGTATGACTGGTTTTGTGGTGCAGAGTCACATATGTAAATAAAATATAATGAAACTATTACAGGGACATATTTTAACACATGTTTTATAGTGGTGGAGATACTGAGGGACTAAAGACACTGAAGCTCACTCATAATGGCTATACTATCAGTTTCATCTGGCCCTACTACTCAGCTGAATCTATAAGCAGTGTAGATGATGAAAAAAAATCTATCAGCAATAGACACTATACAATACAATTCATACTTGTTTCCGTTTGGTCGAGTGAGCACAGCTTTCCTGTTGAGAGATGAGGATACATGCAGACAGAGCGGGCTGCTCTAGAGCGCACTCTGTGCCGCCACTGTGGTCTCAGAGCACTGGAGAGGTAGCCAACATTGTTGAAAGAGCACTAATAGAAGCATACCACACTATCTACCTTGTTTTTTGTCATTTGCAAGAGCAAAAATTTGCTGATTGGCTTAAAAAAACAAGCACCCTGCTGTGTATACCCTCCATTATGATGTTACATACACATGTACATTGTTTTGTTCTATTTTTGCTCCATGCCTTTGACTATATTATTTCTGTGTGCATGCCAGACCCATCTGGGAATATACAGAAGTGGGGAAAGAGATCTAAATCTACCACACATGAAACATGGCAGCCCATGATGGGAGCTGTTGTCAAAGCTCATGATTCAGTTGAATGATCATAACCAGTAATGGGTGTCACAGAGTGTTCTTGATAACATGAGAGGGTGTTCGGCAGTCTATTTCATGTTTATGTGCGTCTCCAGAGCACTGTCTCTGTCAAAATCCCAAAGAACGCATTCCTCGACACACCAAGAGGTGAATCCTTTACACTTGTCTCTAGAATAATAACTCATACAATTCACAATTGATTGTGGTTTGCTTGTGTAGATCAGGTTTCATTTTCATTAAAGGGGTTGTGTAATGAAAATGAGAATTGTACTTTTGTTCAGTGTGTGTGCTATACGGAAAGAGACATTTCGCATAATGTTCGATTCTTAGAGGGGTTCTCAGACAATCCCTATTCAGACAAGTATAAATATAGCATTACGATCTGCTATTCATGAGCCACAGGTCCTTTCAATCTAGCATAGGTTAAACTTGTGTGGCCTAAACTTGCTCAAAGCAAGTCTGAATTCAGTTCCTGTTAAAATAAATGTTTTACATAAAAACACTGTAATAAAATACAATCTATTATAAAAGAATGGAAATTTCAAGGGATAATTTCATGAGAAATCACATGTGGAGCCTCAGGGTATGAAAGAAAAAACTACTTTCATTTTTATGTAGTAGTCATCGACATTTATGTTGTAGAGATGCTTCAAACTGTTTGTCTCTGTGTTCTGAATATCTGACCTTCCTCTCAACATTCATACAGCAGCAAAACACTCGAAATCACAACATTGTTTTCACTGTACAGTAACAAATAGTGTAACTGTAAAATATTGTATAAACACTACAGAAAAAACTGTTAAAAAAATTTACAACATCTAACCAGACATTTAATGTAATTTTACAGTAAAATGTTAATTGTTAATCATACAAGTAACAAATCAATGTAATTTACAGTCAGAAATTGTAAACTAATATCCCCAGAATTCCCTTCGTTACATTCCTCATTTGAAAGTGTTTTGTTTAAATGATAATGTTCCTTGTTATCAGTTATGTACATTAAGGTTTTGTTACATCTTCTGTTGTTTAATGAATGTTTATTGCATTATTTAAGTGTTGTGTGTTACCGTGATGGTGTTTTGTGTTTGCTTGAATACTCTGGCAACCACAGCTGCCAAAACTATTTAGTAAAACTACAGAATTGTTTTTTTACAGTGTAGCCTAACCCTCTCTGAGCTGCAACTAACTCTATTTCCATCCTGTTTCTTTTCGTATTAATCAATTTATAAATGTGTGCGCTTGACCAGGGCATGTTTCTGAAAGCTTAAAGGTGTCATATTATGCTTTTTTAAAGATCATTATTTTGTGTATTTGGTGTAACATAATATGTTGACATGCTTTAATATTCAAAAAACATTATTTTTCAAAAACTGCACATTATTGTTGGTCTATGCCCTACCTCTCTCAAACGCTTAGTTTTCTAAATGCCCATCTTTCCGACAAGCACAGTCTGTTCTGATTGGCCAACTGGAACAGTGCTTTGTGATTGGCCGAACACCACAAGCCGTGTCAGAAATGTAAAGCCCCTTTCCATTATTGCGGGTTTCATCTTTCAAAATAAAAGTAAAGGAAGTTAAAAATGTCCTTAGTTTTACCATCAGTTCAAGCCCCAGAGGAGAACAGAATCACGTGACAGACACAGTGATGATGCTCATATGTGTTTGCAAACAAGCCGCGATTAAGACTGTTTCTCCACCAGTGGCATGCACAGGCCTCCGAGGGGGCAGGGACGAAAGGGCATTGGGGGGAGGGGTGGTAGGTGATGTTGTTCCCCTTCAGCTAGGGGTATCACGATTCACGATTTTATCGATTCTTTGTTGTTTAAGCATTACAGCCAATTTGAGCCACATTAATTTCCCTATCATAAAGACAAAGCATTTCAAGTTAACAAAATGTAAAAAAGTATGGCAGATATTTAGGCCGAAGTGGGTGAATATTAAAATCTTTGTCATTATTTTATTAATGAATGATGCATCTATATAGCGCTTTATTGTGTTTTGCTGTGCACCCAAAGTGCTTTACAATCATGGGGGGAGGGGGGGTCTCTCCTCAAACACTACCAGTGTGCAGCATCCACTTGGATGATGCGGCAGCTGCCACAGGACAATGGCGCCAGTGTGCTCACCACACACCAGCTACAGGTGGAGAGGAGAGAGAGTCATTGAGCCAATCAAGTGGATGGGGGTTATTAGGAGGCCATGATTGATAAGGGCCAGTGGTGGGAATTTGGCCAGGACACCAGGGTCACACCCCTAATCTTTACGAGATGTGCCATGGGATTTTTAATGACCACAGAGTGTCAGGACCTCGGTTTAATTTCTCATCTAAAGGACAGTGCTTGTTGACAGTATAGTGTCCCCATCACTATACTGGGGTGTTAGGACCCACACAGACTGCAGGTTGAACACCCCCTGCTGGCCTCATTAACACCTCTTCCAGCAGCAACCTAGTTTTCCCATGAAGTCTCCCATCCAGGTACTGATCAGGCTCAACCCTGCTTAGCTTCAGTGGGTGACCGATCTTGGGCTGCAGGGTGATATGGTTGTGGCTTTGTTTAAAAAAAAATGAGAACAAAGATACACATAATATACTAATAACTTCAACATGTTTTATTTTTAGGTAGGCTATATGAGTATTTAGCAGGAGAATTCAAGAAACTGAATGAACAAACAGAAAAATTAAACACTAATAGATTGATTCCTATTAAAAAAAACGTGTAAAGTTATTTAAATTGTTTTAAATGTTACATTTTTCTCTTGGCGTTTTATTAAAATTAAAGGAATAATTCACCCAATAATTAAAATAGGCTAGTGTTTTATTTGTATACCTTCATTTACTCACTCAAAAGTTGTTTAAACCCGAAGGTGCCTTCTTCTGCTAAACATAAACACTAATTTGAAGAAGGTGATAACCAAACAGTTGCTGGTTTTCAGTTGCTGGTTGTTTTTTTTTACAGTTTTCCCTGTACTGTCAAAGTCAATGTGGACCAGCAACTGTTACTGTGGTTACCCACATTCTTCAAAATATCTTCTTACTGATGTGAATGTTTGTGGTGCTGTACAGTATATTGATACGGCGGCAGCAGACCTGCAGATGATAGAACGTCTGCTGTACCAAGATATAAGGATATTTTATTTATTTATAAAATATTTTATTTATTTATCTATAGCAAAGATATAAGATTAAGTGGATATTTGAATTAAATGCTTGGTCAATAGCATATTAAACGAGGATGTGATCGTCCTGTAGGTGTAACAGCAGAAATTACCAGGCCTATGGCTCCCTTTACAGGCATTTATAACATGTAATGTTAAAAAAACAATAGACACCATCACAAAATTTGTAATGGTTTTACTGGTTATAATGGGATTTGTATTGATTTGAATGGAAACGGTAATGGACCCTGTTGGTCTCTACTGGTAATTGGTCACCTTCTATTTGTGGCTTGTTAAAACCAATAAATCCTAATGGAATATATCCAATAGAAAACCATTTTTGTGTTTTGTTTAAATGTTGACGGTTTGTAATGGCATTTGTAATTTATTTGTGATGGTGTTAGAATTTCCTGTGATGTTCTATCGTTTTATTCAGCAGGGTTGCCTCGTTGTTTTTATATAATGCGTTTTAAGTCATTTTAAATGCTGTTGTTGGCTTAGGTCTGTGTTTATCACCACAAAAAAATATATATATATATATACATATACATATTGTCTTAATACTTATTTGGTCATGAATGTCACCTGAAAGTGACGTGCGTGCTTCGATTTCATCTTTTTTTTTTTCTCGGCGCCGGATTGCTGATGTCTTTTCACGGGCATAGTTGTCCATCAATTATAATCATTGCGTTCAAACATAAGGTGTGAGAGCTGGTTGCGGGCGCGGATGAGGGGAATGGCGCGTCACGTAGTTTTTATTTTATTTTTATTTTTTTGACCAACTGGGAGGGTTGCTTGAAGTGGAAAAACTCCGTAATGAACGATTAGTTTAATAAAAACTCACAGATTTTCACTTAACAATATGTTAATTAATGGATGGGAGTTCTGTAGATTATTGTTATGTTTTTATTATTGTTTGGACATCATTCTGGCAATCAATGCAGAGGATCTATTTGTGATAATGCTAAATTTCTCCAAATCTGGAAGAAACAAATTAATCTCGCCTACATTTTTGAAAGCCTCATGACTTTCGGGTGAGCTAATTTGTGGGTGCACGGGGGACTGTAGAAAGTTTCAGACACTACTACCTCATATACAAATACATCCTGAGTCGCACACCCTAGTAGGCTACTGACACAAAATGATTTGCTGTGTACACAGCCTCAATCTGTTGGTTTATTTCTGTTTTTTTTTTTTTTTTTTTTTTTTTTTTTTTTGCTAGTAGAAGTTATGGCCGGTAAATTTAGCAGCCAAATTGGCTGGTGAGTGAAAAAGTTAATTTCAATCCCTGATCCTGACTAAGTGTGATGTTTTACCTAATTTGATTAGCTGGCGATTAATTCTCATATAACCAATCTAAGCGTCTGCACGTGTTGCAAATCATTTGCAACTCGCGAAAGGCATCATTGAAAACCAAACGTTGGGTCTATATCAGCGCGAGTCTCTCGTCATATATTCCCCGCGGGGGGAGAGCACAACAACGCCGCGGTCCCATCACTATACATGGTGAGGACGAGGCGTGTGCTGGTTGACAGTGAATGAATGTGCCGTTCTGGGAATAATCACAAACAGCTTCATGAACGGCTAATTCTGCACGTTACATTCCTGCACTTCCATTCAAACAGCACGGATATCGTTCGTTCATTCTTACCGCTTTTCCGCTGTCTAATTTGCTGGAGAACAACACTCCTCCGTCCTCGATCGCTCTAATTTCAAGCTCGAACCGAACCGATTCAACCGAGGCAGAAGCGCTGCAGTCAGCTTCAGTCATCCATGCAATAAGACCTAAAAATCTCTAAAAATAGCTTCAGGAAAAATCACACAAGCCCAGAGACTACGACAGACTATCACTTTTTATATAAGTGAAGACTCATCGGTTATGTCATCGATTCCCTATCACTTGACTTCTCCACTTCCAATGCATTGAGTAAACACTGTAGAACTATAGAAAGTTAGAATTATATAACGACAGGCAGATAGATAGATAGATATCTAAACGTTAGAATTCACTTTGATGAATTAGAAACTTTTTAGAAACGTATAGCCTACTCTTTGACAAAGAGGTTAAAGTATAGTTCACCCCAAAATGAAAATGTATAGGCTACCTATACTGTCATTGTTTGCTCGTTGATTACTTTCTTCAACTATAGAAGATGAAACATTTATTGTGAAAGTGTATGGAAGCTGTCAGTCTCTAACAACTTCTGTTTTGGGTTCTACTGAAGAAAAAACATCATATAGGTTTGAATCAACATTAAGGTCAGTACTCCGTGCATAATGGAATAATTTTTATTTTTGTGTGAGCTGTCAATTTAACATTTCATTATGGTCATGCTAATGTGAAAGGCTTAGAGACTGGACTGAGAAACAGAAGAATTTTAATTTTTGTGTGAACTGTCCATTTAACTCTTTAATGTGGACATGCTGACACTAAAACACTGGACTGAGTATCATTGCCTGTCTGTGGTTGAGCCCCTAAAACAGAGCTTCAAAACTATGATGAAAATTTACATGCATGCAGTCCAAATGTTATGGCTCTATATATTGGGACTGAGAGCATCCATTGATTGTATTATTTTGTTTGTCTGTCTGGTCTGTCTGTCTGTCTGTCTGTCTGTCTGTCTGTCTGTCTATCTGTCTGTCTGTCTGTCTGTATATCCGTCTATCCATCTATCCATCTATATAACAAATGTTAACTGCTGGGAACTTTAAAGAAAAGTATACAATTTGCTCACCCTCATATAAATCCAAAGCTGTATGTCTTTCTTTCTTCTGTGGAACATGAAATGTCTCAGTGTTTTTGTCCATACAATGGAAATCAATGGTCACTAAACTGTTTGGTTATACAATTTTTTTTTATTTTATGTTCTGCAGAAGAAAGAAAGTCATATAAGTTTGGAATGAGATGAGGGTGAATGTGACAGAATTTACAATCATTTGTTTAAATATCTCTTAACGATTTGAAGGGGATCATATTAAAGTTTCACATTGTATTTGCGCTACAGTATGTGTATGTGTGTGTTATGTCTGCTGCTGCTGCACTGCAATTTCTATTGTGGCTCTATCAACAACAGTTCCCCCAACAGCTGCATTGATTAGTACAGGCCTCTTGGCCAAAACTAGCTGCACGTCTCTGCTGCAATGACAGACGAGCCCTTTGCGACAAGCTAGAGAGAGGCACTCACCTTACAGATTTGGAAATGCTCAGACATCAGTGTCTCCTGGATTTCCAGCTCCCGCGGTGTTGGAGCCGTACCGGGGGTCCCAGCCGCACTGCCGCACGCGGGAGATCCACCTGGATTGACAGGTGAAGAAGTGGTCAACCCGTCCAAAACCTTCCGGAACTTCTTCATCTTTATCCTTGTGTTTATACTTCAACGTTTCTCTTGAACAATCTCAAAACGTGCAGTCGAGACGGTTAAAACGGCATAGGAGGTGATGCGGCTTCACAGCACGAATTCAGACTCCTCGTTTCTTCTTCCTTTCAGAATGTTATGTGCACAAAAAGTCGCAGAAGAACCTCATCTTCCAAAATAAGGCTGATGATCACTAAAAAGAGATGATAGATTTGGGGAGAAAGGCGAGTTCAGGTTCAGTGCGCATCAAAGCCTGAACCAGGCTGGAAAAGAACCAAGAAACTTCATGGCACTTACGCAGGACGGTATCGCGTCCAACTAGCAAACATTCTCAGGAGGCATGTCAGAAACATAATAAAGTACAACTGACTTTGGTAAAATTAATGTTACTTGCCGTATTTTATCGCGATTATATCTCTATACACGGCAAAACTCACGTTGAACGCTTGTTGTTTGGATCCCAGACGCCGTGGAGACACGCCGCAGAGAAGCAGCGTATAAGCGACGTATAAGACAACGTCAAAAATTGATCAGAAACTGCCTCGAAAAGACATGAAATGTCATGACATTAAAGATTTTCTGTGAAATCCCCTTCTCTGTTTCTTTCTTCAGAGCAGTTTGGGAGAATTTGAGGCGAGCACTCTCGACCCGCACCCAGAATCTCTCCTGCAGTCGAGTGCGAGCTGCTGTCCAAGGTGCTGAAAGATTGAGCGAAAGACAGCCACACCTCTCTTTGTCCTGATTGGACTATGTGCCACGGTCCTACTGTAATCCCGCCTTCCAACTGCAGCGATTGGACCATGTGCTTGATAACCCACAAACAATGAAATAGTGATTTCATTATTTGCAGATTTTTTTTCATAAACACAGTGTAACATATATTGCATCAAACAGAGCTAAATGCGCTTTTAATATTCAAAGGTACAGTATTTTTTCATGCCAACCACTGAAATTTAAATCTTTCAGATATTTAAAACACAGAGGACCAAAACGTCCATAACATTATATTGGCATCCAATTTGCCATCGGTATACATCTGAACGTCCTGCAGAGCTGCTGGCTGTGGTTGAGCTCATTTCAACGTGGATGTGTAGTTTAGGCTTTCATTGTTAAGTGACTAGTCTTGGGAAATCTAAAAAAGATTAATAATATTATCTAAATAATTATACAGCGAAAACAAATCCTATATCAAACGTAAGGAGATACGTTGGAGCAGTGGCTGAATTATGGTTTTCCAGTTCTGGTCACACTCTATCCATCCAGTCCATAATGTGACTCCTTTGAGAGGCAGTGGTGGCCTCCAGGGGGCGCTGAGATGTGCATCTCGCAGATGCAGATTACATAAACACTTACATCATCTCTCTCCTCGGCACGGCTTATTCCATTGAGTCTTTTCCGCTGAAATCTGCTCATGTTGTTGAGACCAGATCCGGAGATTTTGAAGCTGATAATGCTTCTGTTAATTTTATTTTGAATCGTATGACATCATATTCACAAAAGACGCTATGATAAATTCAAACTATGTTTTTCTAATTTGATCAATTTACTCAATGTATTATATAGAATATGTATAGCCTATATATATATAATGCAGACTATACAAAACAACAGAATACACTGAAGAGCAAGACAAGCAGTCATCAGCTCTGCAATGATTTTGTTTTCTAAATAACCACATTTTTTTATATCTTAATCTTTTGCATGTTCTCTTCTTTTATACATCTAATCTATAGTATATTATATAACGTGCAAAAAGCACCTTGGCGGCCCACAAAAGAAAACTTATTTGCAACTAATTTAACTATAACTTTAATTATTTAATAAAATTGCAACTTCATGATTCTTGGAACTACTTACCTGCAAGCCTTTTAAACTGTGTCTGAGGAAGTTTATTTAATTTAGTTAGTTCATTTATCAAAATGATTAATTGTATTTTTTTAATATTACATTGCATTGCATTATGTCTTTGTTTGTCAGGTATATATATATATATATATTTTTTTTTTTTTTTTTTTTTTTTGCCGGTAGGTAATTGCAAGCATCTTGGAGAACTTGTCACAGTTGTGGCACACCAATTTGGATATACCCTAAAATGCTATTTAAACTATTTGTTGGTGCCTCAAAACTGCTGACAGTATTAAGATATCTGAATATTTTGTAAATTCCTCAGAGGCCTGGGTGCTTAAAAGTACTTAGTTTTGGATTTTCCTTCCCTGCATCCTCTTTCACAAGACTACAGGGGGGAGTTCATAATTACCATGATTACAGGGTAGAAATGTTATGCTTTCTAGTATATTTATCTTGACATTTTCAGTAATCCATTACTTTGACTGTTTATTGGTTATAAAATTATAGATCAGGCTCAAGCTCCCCCAATTAACTGACTTGAAGCTCAGTAGGCTGCCACATGTAATTGCTTTTAAAATCTCTTCATTAAATATACTTTTCATCATGAATGCCAAGGCCTCTTTATCAGCACATACTCCAGACAACATTTTCTATGACTGTCTAAAGGACAGAATCAGAGACTGGACTTTAATAGTGAGAGATACAAACAAAACATTTGTAACCAACATTTATTTTCGATGTTATGATGTTATAAATGCGACAAGGATTTAATAATTCAGGTTTCTTGTGCTAATGTAGATCTTCACTTGACAAACATCCCCACATGGACTTGTTTCTCTTAGCGGTATTATTATGTGGCCTATCACGACAGCGTCGCTAAAGGAACTCAGTAGGGGCCTTCTCCCTCTGCTGCTTGGTGGATGTATTACAGAAGAAATCCCTTTGTTGAGAGGATTTGAGAGTGAGAAAAAAGCAAAATAATCCTCTCCATCGCTCCCTTAGGGTAAACAGCATCCAAGATAACGCAGCTGCCAAGACAACGGCACGGGGTGTGTGCTGCACAACGGGGCCGCTGCGTTAATCTTCCTGCTCGAACCTGCAGACATGGATTAGGGAACATGAACACGTAAGGTATCCCATAGTGCGATGCAGTTGGAGAGTTTTGACTGGGCATTACTCTGATTAAAATATGAGGTGGAAACTATTAGAAATGCAGGCGGTGGGTCATTTATTCACCAATTCAACATTACCTATGAAATAAAACTAAAAAGGGTTTAGGTTGCAGTCTGTCAAAATAAATGTTACAGATTTGATCTCAGGTAGATGTGACATATGGGACACTGGGATACTTGTCATGACCATGCCCTTGAGAAAGTCACTTTACACCCAATGTCTCCAGTGTGGACTGTACATACAATTATTGTACTGCAAGCTGTACTAGATAAAACATTTATGCAAAATTACAAGCAAGCAAAAATCAGTCTAACACCTAATTTACAACGAAACAGCTTGTATTGTGTGTTTGACACAGTCTAAATCAATGGCTACCACAGTGACCTTAGCCTTGATGAAAGGCAAGATGTACCTATTGAAACAATATAACAACACTGTAACACGTTCAGTGAGCTGACCATACAAAGTGCCATTGTCAACTGTTAAAAATGCTGTGGTTAACAGTAAAATGCGTATTTACTAAAGTTTCTGAAGGTACTACCATCAGCATTTTTTAAATGCATTGTAATAACAAAATTCTGACAACATTCTCAATTAAGCTAAGTGCAGTTTTATCCAGCATCACTTTTCACAATGCCATCAGAAGGCAAAACTGCTGCAGTGATGTTACTCACTCAAGTCAGTCTGATGGCTGAATACTGTCTGTGTAGTTGGGCTCATAGCTAGAGTCTGAGGCAGTCTGCAAGGTGTCTGTCAGTAAAGCAGCTCCTGTAATTTGATTTAATTATTTTCATCTGTAAAAATGCTATTTTGCTGAAGGTAAATGGATCAACGGTAGACACTCACTTCCAGTGCTCATTCAGTTAGGAAAGGTACATTTTCTCTGTTGACAGGTCCCCAAAAGTCGCTTGCCTTTTATCTGGCTGTCAGCTCTGTGATTTTTCAAATGAACTACTGCATCATCATGTCAACTCCACTTGACAAAGCAAATACTTAGTGGAATTTGGCCGCAAACTGTTCTATATCAATAGACATGAATGGGTTTAAGACAAATTCAGCAATAATTTCCATGACATCAAACTCCCCAAAACACAGATTGAACTCTGATGCAACCTTGTCCAGGTGAACAAAAGTCATTCTCAGAGTGAAAAACATCCTTGTTTAGCAGCCACACATCATCTGGCAGCTGCTGGTGCTCCTTGTTACTTGCAGACAGAACAGTTTTTCTCAACAAGTCAATAAAGCATTGTAGCACTTTCCCACGACTCAACCATCAGATCTTTGTCTTAGTAGATCTTCATACAAGGTATCAAGCTCATACAGTTTTACCTTGAATAAATAATGCTTAAGTGTTTATCATATTATGTGATATTACAATACATCATATTATGTGAGGAAAGTCCACGACTTTCCCAGGCCAAGGCCTGCTGATGAATCGCACAATGATAATTAATTAAGTCAAGAAAATCAGAGTCATTACAGCATTGTCGTTACTCACCATGCATTGCTAGAGCTCAATCTAACTGCTGCAAACAAATAGACAAAAGTCCTTTAACACATGTCGATCCACATACCCTGACAGTGATTCGACCCTTCTGGTGTCTGATGAAGGACCGAGCGGTACACCATGGATTGTAGTTTTTATCTCTACAAAAGGTCTCTGCAGTTATAGCCATTGCTTTCTTGAATAAATCACCATCTGTAAAACACCTTTGTTTTTAGCCAAGTGACTTAAAATAAATGGTGCTTCAGTAGCAGCCTTATTTCGAGCAGCAGATTTTGTAAAAAGTGATCATCAACTTTCCTTACACAGATTGCACTCCTTGGTTGGTAGCTGTCTTTGAATTTCAGCTGGTTGATGTGCTGCCGCTCCAGAGTTTTATCTTTTACATTGTTGTTTTTGGTGGCACAACAAACATACAAACTTATCTTTCACTAAAGCTTAAACGAAATTCCTCTTCCCATTCGGATGAAAATTGTATGTTTTTGCCTTCTTTTGTGAAGCACCATTCTAACTTAAATGTTACCTTCAGACAATCATCTCCACGGAGAGCCATTTGTTGACATTTACATAAGAATGTGCAGGAATTCTCAGATATAAAACTGTGATTTGTCAGGTAATGTTTTCTCATTGAAATCATACGATTTCTTAATAATTCAAAATAATGCATTAGGGAGTCCAGGAAAAAGCAATATGGTGACAGCGGCTTCACTTTTTATGACATCACAGCACACTATTTCGACACACTATTTTCCTTTTTGTAATATGTCAAGCTGCTTTGACACAATCTGCATTGTAAAAAGCGCTTTATAAATAACGGTGACTTGACTTGACTTGGCATCATGAGCAATCCAGTTAAAGATCAGTGGTGAAACTGATTATCAGTCAATCTTTAAAAAACAGATTGATCTTCATTTTAAATGTAATACCCTAACTTTCAACAGATGCCACAATGAGCATAACTATTCCTCCCAGTGCTCTTATTCCTCAGCCTTATAATATATTAATTACATTTTCATTTTAGTGACAGTAGCTGTATTCATAAAAAAAATGAATTATCAACAGCAAGCGGCAGTTTGACAAACCAACCCAATCTCATGAACTATTTTTAGGTGGTAATTTCATGTGAATTATTAGAATGTGTGGAAATATATGATTTATAGATAAGAAAAAATGTAAGCATGTAAATTAACCACTAACCCCATCTTTAAACCCAATCATCAGTGATGCGTAAGCAGATCGTTAGAATGGGACTGTATATATTAATACGATAAACCACCAATTTTCCAAAGCATAAAATATTTATGAAGTGCCATGAGGGTCTGTTGGACAAACATACAACATCACTGTTTTTGTCACTGTGTATTGTCTTTAAAACTGGGAAACCTGAAGCAATAATCAAACTTGCTGTGCTAGAATGTCCTTTGTGTTTTTGGATGATTCAGATAAATAATTCCTCCTTAAATCACTTCAATGAACCATCAACTTTGGCTACTCTTCTCAAATGAGCAGCAGCACACTTGAGCAGTTAAACTTGGACAGAGAACATAACACAACAGCCAGTTGAATGTCATTGTAATACTCATTCGTATTCACACGTGTTCAGGTGCTGATCAGAACTGTCAGCAGTGTTATATTAAAACACCCCTAGAGATGTAAAAGACTTGTCAATCCAGCTTAACAATGTGTTCGCAATGGTACACGCCAAAGCAACTCTAACACAGGGAGTTCAATTTTATGATTGCATACCAGTGTAGCCTGAAGTAAAGCAGCTGCTTTTGAATCTTTCTTTGTTCCAACATACTCTATGGTAGACCTCCAAATGAATAATTTAGCATTCAGTAACCTGTGTTTCACACAGTAAGAAATGCCACAGTGCTCAGTTAACTGTCCCCAACAATTAGAATAAATGAGCCCCACAAGCACATCCACATGTGCCTTCCAGGGTCATAAATCAACGCACAGTCTAACGTGAGGAATATGATTGATAAAATATAATCATCAGGTGTTAGACAGCATGCATTGTGTGACTGTCCTTTACTGCTCGGCACCCGCAATAACCGTCAGACCCATCGCTTGCGATCAAGACATTCACAAAGGCCAGTCACTCAAGATAAAGCTGTTGTTTTTCAATTAGGGCAAAAATATGACTTGACTGAAAATTTTTAATTACTCTCACACGTTGTTGCTAATATGACCGTGTACCACATGACAGGGTTTGAATATTCCCCTGTGAGGATAGTCTGAATTGATTTCCATCTGGTCAGTGTTTGAAGGACAAAGTAAAGCCATGATGTTCAAAATACTAAAATTTGAATAAATATTGATGACAAGCGTGAATCAGAAACTATTTGTTACTTATTTACATCAGTTTACATTTTACTCTTATTCATTTAGGGTGCACTGTTGATGCACTGGAAAATCTCCTTAACTTTTTTCTATTACAGATTACTTTTTTTATGAGTTTATTCGGAGACTCTAACGTTTGCATGTGAAACCTGTTTTCAAAAGTTTGCATTGTAAGGCCCCAAAACACTGTTGTTGTTTTAATGCATGGCCAAAACCATTTTTAGTTGAAAACAGTGTAAACGCCCCCTTAGTTCTGATTACCCATTGGCTAACTTCACATTGGTCAGACTAGCCCTTACTCTTTTCTCAGAGAAATCAGTAAAGACAGTATTATCATTTTTGGTTGAACTATCCCTTTAAGACACAATTTTAATGGTCACCGTGTTTATACACAGGGCTCAGATGTTGATTAAGAACATTATTACTGATATAATATTTCCCAACATGATCTTGATGACAATCAGTCATTAATACACAGAAAGCACAATACACAGAAGCATTAACGCAACATTTCTTCCTCATTCTGTAATATTATAAGGCATATAATATGCCTTCATTAAAAGAAACTGGTTAATTTTAAGAGTCTACAGTTCTATCCTTTAAAACAAGTTTTTGTTTCAAACCTTTTCATTTACCACTAGTTGAACTCAGATCAGGTCAGCTACTTTTGTTTGTCTGCACTATCGATCTAACCGCCTACATGCCCGCACCGTTTTTGGATCAGGGTTTATTTGTAGTTTTCTCTGCCTCTGGTGAAAAACAAAGACAAGCAAGAAAGGAAAAAAAATCAGATGTATGTGTCAAAATACAAAACTTAACAAAAAACACACTATTAAAATTAAAACAACTTCTCAGCAAATTAAATTATAAATTAAATTATGGAATTACATGTACAGTATGTATTGTATTCAAAGGTATGAAATCGGACATTAAAATATTATTAATGTTTGAAATTCTCTATAGTCACAACAAATTGAATATATTATGAACGTATGAATACATTCTTTAGAATGATAGAAATAAGTATGTAAAAAGGACAAAGTGGCTATATAAGAAAAAAAGAAAGAAATGAAGGAAGGAAGGAAGGAAGGAAGGAAGGAAGGAAGGAAGGAAGGAAGGAAGGAAGGAAGGAAGAAAGAAAGTCTTCTTAGAAATAATAATAAGTCTTCATCACTAACATGACATGTAAAGGTCACATGATAATGTTCAAGTAGCTCCAGCTGCTTTTGGCCGTAGCCTTATGCTCCTACTCATCATTATGTTACTTGTTGGAATTAAAAAACACACACACAAAGAAAAGGATTCAACCATTTATTTCAGCTGCTATCATCAAAAATGATTGAATTAGGGACAATGGTTGTGGCGAGAGCCTTAGCAAAGGACTTCATTCCAGCCTCACTACCTTCATCTTCACTGAGCCTAATGCACTTCTTCAAACCCATGGTTGACAAGAGATCCCCTCCCTCCTTAAGCCTCATTTGACCATTTACATACCATGCCTTTAGCCTGTGGCCCCTGTGTAGTTGTCCTATTTCCATCACATTTGCACTGCATGCAACATGTACCAGTGAACATGTTACAAGTGATCACTTTGAACAAACCTCCAGACAAAAGCCCAGAATCAGGCTACTCTGTAAAAAAGCATGACAATGGAAGGGGGAAAAAAGCTGATATTATGCATACATGTTTAAGGTATGGTTTAGGAGTCCTAATTCTTTTTGGACACTATCTACACCTACAATTTATGTAAATTAAGTTAAAACGATGGAAAAATCAAAAGAAAATCGATGGAAAAAAGTTGGTCAATGTGCAAATAGACTCTTATTCCAAGATATATCTCATGCTGAGCGAGTCTACATCCAGTGGAAAACAGCAATGGCAGTGTCAAGGCCGCTTGTTTTTGGATGTCATCGTGTCTCAGTGGGGCAATGGGAGTGCACATTCTGTCACAACAGAATTTGTATCACTATCCCACTGTCACAAGGGTGAGTCACCAAAGCCTAAGATACTTGTGTGCTCATGCACACAGAATTTATTAGTAACTCAATACATCTGCCTTGCCTTTTTTTTCCCTAAAGTAATACGATCCCTTTACAAAAATAAAGTTTGGCCTATACATATTAAAGAGCTATTCCTTTAAAAAATAAAACAATAAAACAAATAAATAAATAAATAATAAATTGTATACAAACACACACACACACACACATGCATACATATATAGAGAGATGTGTAAACATATTATAAAGGCTTCAAAATCTTCTACTATATATTTTGGCTTCCGATAACCTGATTATCACATGATGCAGAAGTGCTGACACTGTTTAGATTTTGATACTCTTTTATTTGGGAATACATAATGACCTGTAGTTTTAAACTGCACGTGTAGGTGAAGACTTTCTACATCACTGGAAAATGTCAGGATGTGTTTACAGGTTTGTTTAAGATGACCGTAGGTAAATATCCTCTTAATTTAGCACTCTGTCTTCTTAATTAGACTTTCTGTCTTCTATAAAATGTTGCATTACTGTTTTTTTTGGAGTGGCAACAGCTCCAAACAATGAAGTGAATCAATTAACTGTCCAAATGAGATTGAATCACGAACTGGTTTAGATCGGCTCTACATTAGATTATTGTTGAACCCAATCAATTCACTGAAAAGAACCAATATAAAAGAGCGATTCGAATCGTACTTCTGATTATAAACAGATGGCAGAAAATACGGGAGACGTGACACGATTGCTGAAATGTGAGTCAAAATGATTATACGGTAGATAAATATCGCATTCCCTTTCCAGCCAAGAATATATACATAAAGTTTTAGTGAGACTTGCCTTTTACATTCAGAGAAAGTAGCTTGGTAAATCTGCCTCGCCCAAAAGATGGCCTCCTCTGTGACCATCTACGATTTGAAAGGAGTTGACATCTGTCATGACAAATTCGGTTGCCCAGGTGAAACATTTTATCTTATTTTATTTTATTATAATTCGCTTATGTTTTTCATTGGTCAACTCATCACTCAATCACCTGTCAAAAGAGTGCAGATCCGATGGATTCGGTTCAGAGTTCAGAAATATCATGGATTGATTAAGTCGTGACAAACAGTAATACTAGTAGGGCTTAGTAGCTTATTTGTTAGGTTAGTGTTAGGCAGTGTAATTGGCATGCAATGATATCTTTAGAATCGGATGAGGGCTTGACTGAACTGGTTTGGGGGAAAATATCATGTTTTCTGGACACATGAGCAGCAGCAACTATTGATGATGTGGTAATATTGACATAACTTGGCATAAGCCCTGGCCAAAAATCTAGCATACGCATGGATTCAAAGTTACTAGACATGGACTGCAGGCCCAAAAGTCAGATTAAAACTTTAAGACCATTACAAATTAGTCAGAGGCATTGCTGAGTTTATTTGGAGGTTAGGAGGAAATCACCCAGTTAACGCAATCCATCCTTTTTCACATTTGAAAAACAAATAGCACTGTGAGACTGAACTATCCCTTTTACTAATTAGAGCAAATGGTCTGTTGTCCTCGGAGTTAGTAAATCGTCCCTCCAAGGTTTTTGACCTAAGTTCCATTAACATCAGTGCCCAAGCCTTAATCGTCATTTACGACAACTGATGAAGTTCCCATTTATGCAGCAAAGAGAAGTCTTCCAGGTCCAACCCATAGACAGGTACAGGGCACTTGTAATTGACTTAGAATTTACATAGGCCGCAACAGTAATTGAGTAACAATGGTGCCAGAGACTTTGAGAGAAGGAACGGACTTATCCCTTGAGGAATTTCATTGATTTGCATATAAATGGGCAGGTAAATGCATGTCTGCCATTATCAGCCCGCCTGACTGGCTAAGAGGAGAGGGTAATGAGTGCCTGCCCCTTCTCAATTAGCATTCCATTTCAGTTCAAAAACATACATGAGAATATAGGTGGAAAAGAAAACATTTCTCTCAATCACAGGCATTACATGATAAACAGCTCAAAAACACACCCAAAAGATTGCGATGAGACCTTGTTAATGTCAAATTGCTTGTGAAGCTGCAGAGCAAACCGAGACTGCTAATTATAATCCTGATGATGATTCTTAATGTTTGCGTTTATGCAGTAAACAGAAAAGCTAGGCCTGGCTTAGTAGGTGTTTTTTTCAGATTAAGCATCTGTTTTTCACTGGAAAATCATGCAATAGTCTGTAATTCCGAAAGCTAGAGGGCCAAGTGGGAGGAAATGGCTTATTTTAGAGAAGCTATTCCAAGGCTGTTGCTCTTTGTCTTACTGTTATTTGGTGCCTGTGACTCATAGCCTTATAAAGTCATTACATAGCTCTCAGTATATGAAATTTACTTATGATTTATGCAGAATGAGAAGGCCACGTGGCAGTCTGTTTGGCCAGTGTGTGAGTGCATTTATTTATTCAGCCTACAGACCTTTGATAGCTGCAACTAAATTAGCTCATTTAAATAAACTGTGGCTTTTTAAGTTAGCGTCAGCCTAGGCAACCGCAACCGAACAGACACGGTGAGCAGAGCTGAGATAATCATAACCAGCTGAGGACAATTAACAACTGGTGGAAGATAGTTGTGCCACCAGTAAAGATGAGCTAGAACCCCCACAATAATTGTCTGGTCTGTCCTTGTAGGAAGTGACTAGAGTGGGCTGCCCAACTCTCAAGGGTCACATTATTACTTGTATTTCTTGTGCTTGTATTTAATCAAGGACGGAGACGAGTCTGCTTACAGACAGGAGGTTGAGCAGCTGGCTGTCTGGTGCAGTCTTAACAACCTGGAACTAAACACTCTCAAAGTTGTGGAGAGGATAGTTGATTTCAGGAGGAACCCCCCTGCACTACCCCAACTCACCATCATAGACAGCACTGTGGCTGCAGTAGAGACATTCAGATTCCTGGGAACCACCACCTCTCAGGACCTGAAGTGGGACAATCACATTGACTCTATTGTGAAAAAGGCCCAGCAGAGGCTGTATTTCCTCCGCCAGCTAAGGAAGTTCAACCTGTCACAGGAGCTGCTTAAACAGTTCTACTCTGCCATCATCGAGACTGTCCTGTGTTCATCTATAACTGTTTGGTTTGGTTTAGCTACCAAAACAGACATCAGAAGACTACAACAGACAGTCAGAACTGCTGAGAGGATTATCGGTGCCCTTCTGCCCGGCCTCCAAGAACCTCAGAGTGAGGAAAAGGGCTAAGAAAGTCATTCTGGACCCCTCACACCCAGCTCACTCTCTCTTTGAACTGTTGCCCTTTGGCCGGCAATACAGAGCACTGAGCACCAAAACAGCCAGACACAAGAACAGTTTTTACCCCCAGGCCATATCCCACCTGAGCAACACATAACACACCCCACTACCGTACATCTGTAAATAACTAATCAAACCTTTATCTGTACATAGGACACATGCACATTCACAGTTCTGTCTATGGACTACTTTCTTTTTCTGTATATTTGTATTTCATAACTATGAATTACAATAGTTATGAAATACAAATATACAGAAAAAGAAAGTAGTCCATAGACAGATGCGTTAAATTTGCTGACGATACTGTGGTTCTGGGCCTCGTTTCCAACAATGATGAGGCCGCATACTTGGATGAGGTGGAGAGACTTACATCATGGTGTCAGGACAACTGTCTCTCTCTGAACGTGAGCAAAACTAAGGAGCTGATCGTGGACTTCAGGAAGAGACAGCAGCAGCCCTACACTCCTCTTATGATCAGTGGGACCCCTGTGGAGAGGGTGAGCAGCTTCAAGTACCTCGGTGTAAACATCTCCGAGGACCTGACATGGACTACACACATTCAAACACAGGTTAAGAAAGCCAGGCAAAGACTGTACCATCTGCGACAGCTGAGGAAATTCAGGGTCTCACCAGCTATCCTGAAAACTTTCTATTCAGGGGCCATAGAAAGCGTACTGACTCAGTGCATCTCAGTGTGGTATGGTAATTCCTCAAACCAGGACTGCAAAGCTCTACAGAGAGTCGTGCGCTTAGCTGAGCGCATCTCAGGGTCTGCTCTCCCCTCTCTGCAGGGCATCTACATCAAACGCTGTAAAAGCAGAGCTGCTAAAATCCTCAAAGACTCAAACCACCCCGGTAACCATCTTTTCTGTTTACTGCCATCTGGCAGGCGCTTCAGGAGTATGATGGCAAAGACTGAAAGACTGAGGAAGAGCTTCTTCCCTCAGGCCATCAGGCTCCTAAACACAAACTCTGTTTCATAAACACTCACAAGACACATTGTAACTTAATTAACTGTAAATATTATCACATTCTCATCATTGCTGCTATGTACAATACCCTGAACAACCGTCTGCACATCCCTCTTATTCACATTACTATTTATTAAGTCCCAGTACACTGTTTTTCTTATTTTGTACATCTTATTGTTTTTTGCACATCTTATTATTATTGTTTTTTTGCACATCCTTTTTGCACATCCTATTGTCTTTTGCACATCGTATTGTTTTTTTGCACATCTTATTGTTTTGCACTTTTTTATTTCATTGCACATTTTACTCTTATTTCTCCTTTTCTTATCACATGTATGCCCTTGTGTTATGTTACTTTATATAATTTGTATTCTTATTATTTTGCACTGTCCACTGAGCGGACCTGGTTCGATTACATTTCACTTCTAATTATACCCTGTATAACTATTATGTGACAAATAAAGAAACCTTGAACCTTGAACCTTGCTCAGGTCAAGTACAAACAGTGCAGACATCATACAATTAAGGTAAAAGAAAACACTAATAATGAAGAGTTTTCTTTTACCTTAATTGTATGATGTCTGCACTGTTTGTACTTTTGTACTGGAAGCTCCTAACACCAAGACAAATTCCTTCTGTGTGCAAACACACTTGGCAATAAAGCTCTTTCTGATTCTGATTTGAATGAAATGGCATACAAACCTTACTTTACAGTATAAATGCACATCTAGGATAATTCTTCTTGGCTGTGTTTGGAACAGAATATTAGTGTACTAAATACTCCACAGTAAGCTGTGTATTGTACAGTGACAATTGTTTTGTTTGTTTGTTTGTTTGGTTTTTCCTGACAAATGTGATGTATAGACTGGTGATTGTAAAGCAAATTAATATTCTGATTCTGGTTCTTTAGTAAATCAACAATTCTTGCAAAAGATGTGTTTACACCGACTTTGTGTGATTTTGTGTTTTTAGAGGTGGCATAAATGCTATCCAATAACCGGCCTTAACTATTTTAAACAAAGTTCAGCAATATTAAACAAAGAAAATAATGTGGTAATGCTTATTTTTCAAATACCACTGGGAAAGAAAATGCATAATTGGTATTTGAGTACATGTAGGCCCAGTTTCACAAACAGGGCTTAGCTTAAGCCAGGGCTAGGCCTTAGTTAAAGGGATAGTTCACCCACCTTTCATCATTTACTCACCCTCAAATAGTTCCAAATCTGTATGAATTAGTTTGTTCTGCTGAGCACAAAGGAAGATATTTTGAAGAAAATTTGTAATCAGGCTGTTTTGGGGCACCATATACTTCCATAGTAGAAAAAAACAATACTATGGAAGTCAATGGTGCCCTAGAACTCTGTTTCCCACATTCTTCAGAATATCTTCCTTTGCGTTCAGCAGAACAAAGACACTCTTACAGGCTTGGAACGACTTGAGGGTGAGTAAATGATGACAGAATTTTCATTTTTGGGTGAATTATCCCTTTAAATTAAGATATTTAAGCAACTTTTACAAAAATGCCTTAGAAGAAAACAATACAGGTGTGCATCTTGACACAGAAAAGGGACAATGACATATTATAAGCTACCTGGTCTCATGGCATTTATGTACCTGGGTGCACTTTTTAGCAAGATGCGAAATTCAATAAGTACATATCACTGTTTCCAAAATAAATGAACACTGGAGGCAGTAAAACTCTGATGCCTTTTATTCCTTTTCACACAAATTTACAGAGTTTCGATTAAAAAAGCGTAATTTTCGCACAATTACCTGAAGAATTTCAGGTTATGACTTCAAAACAATATTAATATGCTGGGAGATTTGAAAACTAATGCTTTTGAACGTTAGCATCACACATGTCCAGCTTCATATTTATGGGTTTTCAGAGACGGTAACTGAATGTATGAATGAATCACTGTTTTTGAACGAATCAGTTGAATGATTGATTCAGTGATTCATTAGATAAAAACTATTACTTTTTCCCACTACTTACTGATGAAATGATGTAAAAATTCAAACTATTTCTGAATAAGAACTGATTCTAGGTTCCAACCCTGATCTCAAACCTAAATAGTATTATTACAAATCGATTTGACCTCACAACCTTGTTTGATTCAGTGTGTGTGTGTAACGGAGACCAGCTAGTAAGATCTGTGCGGGTAAAACCTCACTCCCATAACTCAAGAAGCACACTAGTGACTGAGTGATATTTCAAATCACCAACACAATCTGACATGAACTGTCCTATAAGTATTGTTTCATATGCTCAAAAAGCATTCAAAAAGTGCTTATTTCCAGCTTGACCAGCCCATAGATATGTCGCGATTATTGGCTCTTTCATTTAGAAGGTGGGGCTAATCCCACCATATTGAATGTTGCACTTTCTTTGATTCATCTTGATATTTCTATGATTTTTGTTTACATCCATTTCATGGTACGATGCTTTTCCCACATGCCCTGTGTATTTGTCTATATGTCTCCTTCATCCCATCACAAATCAGCATAGGTGAATCGGTGAAGATGCTTTATTATAAGCATATGGCCTGTCTGAACACCTCATTGCATGCACCAGATTCACGAGTAAAATCTTCTTAGACACATTGAAGGTAATAAGAGGAGACAAGCATGCACAGCTTGTTCCTTCAAACACATTGAGAGCACACCATGTAGCATAGCTTTGCAAGGTGCCATTTTCATTCCAAGCCCTGTACTCACATGATATGAATATGATAGGCAGCGTACAGATCGTAATACTCATATCATCATCCAACACAACATTATTATCTTCATCCATGTCATTATCAACATTATCATCATTAAGATAATCATGATAATTATAAATGGCTTCTGTCGCAGTGAGGGAGATGTTATGAGATTATATGGAGATGAAGGAAAATGAGGACATCTGTAATTATTATATCCTTTGGTACATTTGAACTGTTCCAGAATTACTGGCGAGAAATCAACATGACAGTGGAACCGAGCGACACCAGATCCCCACATACCCACTCTCTTTCAATTTTGTTTTTCTCGCTCTTAGGTCTACAGAGAGGGATTGTGTGCATTACACAGTGTGAATTAGGATGACATTGTTACTTACACAAAAGCACACAGAAGAACACACTTTCACTCTTTATACTCCAACAAACCTAATGCTACTTAACAATACCTTGGCTTAGTTAGACACATGATTTAATTATTTATGGATTTTTTTTCAATATATAAATATATATATACAATATATATATATATATATATATATTGGAAAAAAAAATCCAAAAATAATATATGTATATATATATATATATATATAGAGAGAGAGAGAGAGAGAGAGAGAGAGAGAGAGAGAGAGAGAGGGGTATAACATTGGGGTATGACATTAATATTTAACCTTAAACTTTTTTGACCTGTCCTCCACATCTTGTAGCGATAGAGCTTTATTTTTGGGTAGCTACGGTGTAATTGTAATGCATTTCTATGTAACTCAATTTTATCTTGTGCCTCACAGTAGGAAAACATTAGAATTCACAAAACCTAGAATAAAGTATAAGTCATATGGAATTTGGTGTATTTATTTTTTTATAGTTTTTTTCCTTTTCTTTTCTTTTTTGTTGGGGGGTAGACACTGTTTGCTATTTTTGTTGGGAAAGACAAGCCTTAACATTCCAAAAACATCCTTGTTTGAAAGCGACTTCCAATTGCATTCAGGTTATACATTTTTAATCAATATGTGTGTTTCCTGGGAATCAAACCCACAACCTTTTGCGCTGCTGACGCAATGCTCTACCACTGAGCCACAAAGGAACACAAATGATGACAGAATATTCATTTTGGGGTGAATTATTCCTTTAAATGTGTCCACCCTTTCTCTCCTTCTCTTCCTACACTCTCAAAAATAAAGGTACAAAAGCTGTCACTGTGGCGGTACCTTTTCAAAAGGAACACTTTTGTACCTATTAGGTTCAAATATGTACACTTTAAATACTAATATGTACCTTTTAAGGTACCAAAATGGACCCTTTAGGTATAAACATGTACCTTTTGAAAAGGTACCGCCACAGTTACAGCTTTTGTACCTTTATTTCTGAGAGTGTAGATGTTGTCCTTTCATACATCATTTAGCTGATAAGGGACTGTGTCAAGGCAAGATTTAAGGCCTGCTGTAAGACAAAACCATCTGATGCCAGAAAGCTTGTTCTTGAATCTAGAATCTACTCCAATTTTTTTCTTTGCATTTCTTTTTAATCCTCCCTCTAACAAAATGCCACATAGTAGCACTTGCTTTGCTTTGTCAGTTTTTCATCCCTTTAGGCATCTCTGTTGAACGCCTTGAAATCCATTAACAATATGTGACGTTTATCTTTTTTCCCTCTCTGAGTGGATGTGCTTTTACTGGGTTTTAGCATATATAAAACATGATAATCTCATTACTCTGTCACACATTAAATCAAAACCGAACTGTATTTCTGCTCCATGTGAAAAGAGAACCTAAAAGTATATTGCTGAACATCATCTAAAAGCTAATCCATCAATTTGATGACAAATTTAACTTTTTAACTCTCCTCTTGTCCTAAGAAACAAAACCTGTGATCCAAGTTGGCCCAACTTTGACCCAAATTAAAAGGCTAAAAATCAGACCGGGACAGTAAAAGAGATCTGAATTTACAGAAAAAAAATATTCTAGTCAGCGAAAATTAATTTAGATTTTTGGTGTTGTGGCGTTTGACAGGCCCGGGCCTCATTTAGTTTTAAATGAATTAATCTTTTTGTTCCATGGAAAAAAGAAAATCATATGAGAGTACACTTTCTTTTTTATTCATGAATAAATGATAACATTTTTGAGTGAACTGTTTCTTTAAGAATTGTATGATCTAAATTGATCCAGCAAAATATAGGCCTATCACATTCTATTTATATATTTTAGCATTAAATATATATATATATATATATATATATATATATATGAATGAATGATCAAGTAATGTGCAGTGTTGCATTACTCACGATGTCACCGTAACCCTGGTGCCTGCATCACCATTTTGGAGGTCATGGTTAAACAGACAATAATATCTAACAGCCATTCCACATAACTAACCTCTAACAAGAAGAGGTGTGGCTCAAGGAGCAAATAAATCACCATAACCACAGCGCCACACTCAATCGCCCGGCCATAAATCAGGGGTCACGTATGCACGTGCCACCAGCCGTGCAAGTCTGCATGCGCATGTTTTATATGTGATTTAATACTGCAGGTTCATAAATTAATGTAATACAAGGGCATGCGCCTTTGAGTCTCACATTCCCCGGCTGATCAACTTCTTTCATTTCATTTATGACATGGATGCATAATGAAGTTCCTTATTTAGTGGTCCTTTGCTCTGATGTGCGAAGGTCTGACTGATTACTGTATTGATCAGTGGGTGGAACAATCAGTTTGAATCGATTGATTTATTGATTGACTTTATTAGTTTACTAGAGAAAGAGATAAGGGCCACATATACTCCCTAATGAAACAAAAACAATATGGAAATATACGGGATAATTTAATGCAATATATTAAATAATACATTTACATATATAGGAAACTAGTGCTTATATTTTTAAATATGCTTCGAATGCATGGACCGTGTATGGCTATATATGGCTATATATTGACAAGTATTGATAAAAACATATAGCAATGAAGGCAAAAAATGCACCACATTTTTTACTTGTAATAGTTTTTTTAAACACTCAGTTAATTCTATTTTATGAGTTAATGTATCAGTTTAAGTAAAGTTGAAAACATATTCACAAACTTAATTTATTGTTTTCATAATTACACATTTCATATTGGAAAATATGTGGTCAAAATTTTATTGTAAACTATTTTTGGAAAATATATTTTTTATACATAAACACATATGCACACAATCATATTGTGATTTATTAACATACTAAATAATTCTGTTTATTTTGAAAATAAATACAGACGTACAAAATAATATAATATATTGAAACATTTATATACTGTATATGGAAATATATTTTTGTTGCCTAACAGACAAGTTAAATGTTAAATGAACAGCAAGTTTAATTTATGATTTTATGATATTTTCAATCAAAGTAGAGCTTGTTGAAAGGATTCATCTGTAAATTAAACTTATGAGAGACCGCAAGTAATTATATTTTCAAATGCCTAAATAAATGAAAATAATTATAGCATTCACTGTTGAGTATCTAGCCCATGGAGGACGGAAGGCTGTAATCAACTAATTACTTTCAAGCATTTCATATCAATCATCCTCATTATGTTTTCTTTTTGCTCCCATTGGTGACCTCATAAAGACTTTTTAAGAAGAACTTTAAGAAGGCCTATTAGATATTGTAATGGAACCTGCAGCTCTCATAAATAAATCCATTACATTATTAACAGTCTCGTGTGAAAAATATGACCAAACGTATTATTTTAGAATTCACTGTTCTGTGTCATATCCAAAATATCTTCTCTTTTACTCTTTCTATCTTCCGAACACAGCAAGTATGAGCTGACAGGAGGTATCAAAACAATTAGTATCCCTCAGCTGCGGCTTTCAGACAGATTCGGTGGCGAGATCGGCTTTGACATCAAACGCGTGAGTCTAGCGCTTCCTCTCGACATGAGCACCGTTCCACTGACTCACATAATTGCACACTGACATCAATTAGACCTTAATGAGGGCACCCAAATTAGAAACATAGAAAAAAGGAAATGTGACCTTTCATGGACTGAGAACACATTTGTGTTCATCTGGTAGGAGTAGATTGGACACTAGCCCAATTTGGGTTTTGTGGCAATAATATTTACAGCATTGAAAATTAGAGGCAATTTGGACCCCTTCATCTAAAATGCTGTCAGCATCTCATGTATCACAACGGTTAGCACTAATAAGAGCTGAACAGATTGCTGATGGTGTTTCTAATCGTTATGGTTATATTCAGACTAGCATGCTAGCTTACTAATTGCGCTATTCCTGCAGCATGAATGGAATTCCTGTGTGAACACCTCTATTGGTGCATTCAAGTCATATAAAAAAAATACAAGAGTCAAACACATCTGAACCACAATGTCGTGGCTGGGGAACTCAACATTTTCTTTAGAGTTTCTGAGTTGCGGGTGCGTATATAATGTATAAGTATTCAATTTACAGATCTTCATATACTGAATAAAAACAAAGCATAAACGTGCATTGTTTATTCATTTATATGAGTAGAGATAAAAAAAAGGCTGTGAGCAAAACAGGTACAAACAATACCAGAAAAAGAAAGATCAGAAATCACACAGGGGTGATCTAATTAATGAGTTACCATTAGATTAACTACCGAGAAACTAAGGGGAACTGAATACAATGAATATGAAAACAACAGTTGTTACAATGCATTCTGCTCCATATGGCCTTCCATATTCCAGTGTTATTAACTAGAATATCAATTGCAATTTTTAAACCACAATACCTTTTTCTTGACTATTTCTTGATTATTTGGTTGGACTGCCAGAGGGTTGAATTAGAAAAGTGAACTAGAAATGCAAAATAAGATAGAAACCTTCCCAGAATTAGCATGTAATGTACTGTGTAATATAGACATTTAACAACAACGTAGCACACTGCTATTTGACATTTTTATGTTTGATACTCCATACATTAGTAAATTCTACTCTAATATAAACTAATAAGGAAGTAAGCTATGCAGTGTATACTGCGCAGTATGCTAGTATTCCATTCTGAACACAGTTAGCATTGATCAAACAATGTTTTTGTGTTTGGTATGGAAGGAACGGGTGACCAGCCTAATATATAGACAGTTTCCTGTTCCGAGGGTGTTTTGTTCCCTCATCAGGATCCAATAGCAGGAACTGCATGCTTATGATAGAAAAACACTTCCCCCAGAGCAGAATACAGCTCCCAGGAGGCCACACAATGACATCACTGCTCCGAGTTATTGTTCCAGAAAACCGGTTGGAATTAGTTCAATCAAACCTAGACGTGTAGTTTATGTGTCCCCACAGTGAACACAGAAACCTGAGGTAAAACCTGCTCTGTTGTAGCTTATGTTCATATTGCCACCATGTTACTATCATTCACCTTTCAAAAAACTCACGTAAATTAGGTTTACAGTTTGTTGCAAGTTACTTGTTCTATTGAAGTAAACACTGCTTTATTTCTAGCGCCTGAACATTAAACTGAGATAGGAAGAAGCATTTTTTT
The DNA here is from genome assembly GCA_003573665.1 of Oxygymnocypris stewartii. NCBI lineage: Eukaryota > Metazoa > Chordata > Actinopteri > Cypriniformes > Cyprinidae > Oxygymnocypris > Oxygymnocypris stewartii. Next base: position 24,101 of record QVTF01012084.1, on the reverse strand, counting down.
CACATTACACATCTTGCCCATCACCTCCAGGAAGACTGTCCCTATAATAAAAATGTGCTGCAAGTTGCTTTAGATGTTCTGTCAAATTCCAAAATATTCAGCTGTGCAATTTAGTCTGTCCTAAAATTACCTATAACATAACATAACATTTTCATAAATATTTACATTTTGCAATTACTTTTTAGCCACCTAAGCTGACTTTTATTGGACGTTAATCCGATCTCTTCAAGCACACACAGACGTAGTTCATCACATTAACTATGAAACCGCATTCACTATCTTTCACAACCATAAAATATAACTGTTTGAAGTCAAATTCTTTATGATTTAAAACCTTGCAGACTTTATTTAGCATTTACTCTCTTTCTTTAAACTAAATCCCACTTGCTTTGATATTTTGTTGTCTAATCCAGTGACATTCAGACGTTTATGTGTGGCTTTTAGGGGCCACTGCACACCTCAAAACCAGCCCTGATCCATTTGAGAGGGAGTTCAATTCAAAGGGGAGAGATCCTGAGTGTGTTTGTGTGCATGAAACAAGAGATGATATTGCAGAAACTTCTTCCCTCAGGCTGTGAAACACACACACACACACACACACACACACACACACACACACACACACACACACACCTGCTGCTCATACTGTTGGCCGGCAGGTGTGTCACCAGGGACAGACTAACATGTTGTGACACTCTAAAAGGCACACAGACTCCTGGGAGAAAGCAATAGCACACACATACAGCCTCAAACACAGTTCAAATTACTGTGAAGAAATGTCCTGTTAATGGTTTACAGAGCCTTTAATTCTAAACACACTGTATTTAATATTTTATACAAACGGAGAGTTCAAACGATACGTTCAAGTATGTGCATACAGTGTGGATGTGTTTAATGGCATTATTGGCAGTGTCTGGAGGCAATTTTTCAAGATTGCATATGTAAAACTAGATTTAACTAAATTAACCTACATAGAGAGAGACACAATGAGAATGGATTGTAATATTTAAGATACGTAAGAAAAGTAACAAATAATACAATACAAATCAGAAAGAAGACCAAATGCAATTTAGTGTGTAAATAGTGTTTTATTTAACAAACTACTAATCAAAAGTTGTGTTGTTTTTTTTTACAAATAAATATATTTCTAATAACTGCTGGTCTTTTGATTTTTTTTATAAAATAAAAATTGCATAGTTTACACCAAACTATTACACAGCACAAATATTTTAATATTTAGAAATGTTTCTTGAGCAGCTCATGAGTATATTAGAATGATATCTGAAGGATCATGTGACACTGAAGACTGGAGTAATGATGCTGAAAATTCAGCTTTGCTATCACGGGAATAAATTCTATTTTAAAATAGTTATTTTAAATTGAAAGAATATTTCATAATATTACTGGGTTTACTGCATTTTGAATAAAAAAATGCAGCCTGTGTTAAAATATTTCTTTAAAAAGCTCATCTTCAAACTTTTTAAAGGTAGTATACTGTATATATCTGTACAAGTATGCCATTGTTTGTATTATACTTAAATAAGGTGGACATAAATATTTGAAACATACTTGTGGGTATATAATTATCTCGTTAAAGGCCTTAACACCCTGTTTCCAGCTCACCCACAGCTTTCCATGTAAGAAACATTAATTAGCGTGTTTGGAAGTAAACAGAGAGAGATAAACAATACACCATAACTAATAACGGAGTGGCCATGAGTAAAAGAGCAACATGTTCAGATTGGACACAGCAGAAGCAGCCGCAGGAGACAGCTAATGGCTTTTAAATGACTGACAGATGACAGTGTGCGCTTTCCTAATTAAATAGAGAAGGCCATCAGATCCAAAAATAACCTCCATGAATTTATTACTTCTTACTGTGTTCTTAATTAAAAAGATGTAAAGGACAAAATAAGAATGGGATTAATTTGTGAAGCAACCAATGATAAATATTGACCATTGAAAAGTTGGTTATTAGATCTGCGTTCCCCCAATATGAGTTTCCACCAAAAATATAGTATGCCATAAATAGTGGGTAGATTTTTCACTTCACTTGCTGTTCAGTAATATAAATGTGCACTTTCACTTCCCATATGCCATCTGACTTAACTCACACAAGGCTTCAATGAGCAATCTTACTACTTAAGATTTATTTCATTAACATTTATTTCAAAATATCTTCTTTTGTATTTACCAAAACTATTAATAATGTTTGTAGGCATGAAACTTTTTACCGTGAAAGATACTGAGTGCCTCCTTGGTTTTTCCTAACAAGAACAGCAGTAGAAGATCTAGAAGTAGCGTACAAGATGAAATGCAATCGCTGTATTAAGACATAAACACATTATCAAACGTGAAACGCAGAACACCTTGACCTCACAAACAGCGAAATAATTGAGAGTTCTCTGAATTTTCCAACTGAGAAATTGAGGTTTTCATTTACAGCTGAGGTTATAAAAAGTGAGTAATATAGGTATGAGTGCTGAATGTGGCTAATAAATGGATGGGGACAGGGTGTGCCAAATAAACCCAGTCTGGCTGAGCACAGAAATAGCATGAATAAAGTCATTTACAACAACAAGGTCAGTGAATATTATATGAGATTCATACATATGTAAAATCCAGTAAAAGCCTTTTCATTTGAGATTCATTTATATGTTAAACAGAGGTTTAGGCGGTACAACAAACATTTTATTGTAAAAAATTAGCATACAAACTACATCTGGTCTTTAGTTTTTTTCTTTACACAGAATTTGAGAATCCTCAATTCACCAAGTTACATGCACAAAGGCTCAGAGTATAATTTCTTAATTTTCGCAAACCATGTTTTTCTCCACTGAAAATGGGGGACTTGGGAAGAAATTGGAGTACATTTGACAAAAAAACAAGAAAAAACAAACATCTATGTACATCTACGCCTTGTCTATGTAGTTTCTTCACCTCTTCAGGGGCAGAACAATATGAATATTTTAAGAGTAAATAAATACATAATAATGGATCTTAAATGATCAATAAATATTGAAAAGACCTTAATTAAATATTTTCTTTACTGTTATGACCACACCCACATTTATTTCTTTAAATTATCAGCATAATAATTTGTGACACTGGACCACCAAACCAGTCATAAGGGTATTTTTTTTTTAGGTTTATACAATAAATATGCATTCCATTGATGTATGGTTTGTTAGGATAGGACAATATTTAGCTGATATACAATTATTTGCAAATCTGAAATCTGAGGGTGCCCAAAAAGAAAAGTTTTGATATATTTATGGTAGGATATTTACTAAATATCTTGGAACATGATCTTTAATTAATATCCCAATGTTTTTGGCATAAAATAAAAATAGATAATTTTGACCCATATTATGCATTGTTGGCTATTGCTACAAATATACCCATGCGACTTAAGACTGATTTTGTGGGGCAGGGTCACATTTAAGTAAAACGTTGAATTAACATGGCTTACAGCATAAACGACATGAACTCAGGTTTGTGTAAAACCTGATGATCGTGTTCTCCAGCAGGATTTGAGAACGATCCAAAGAGCATCTTGTGTTTCAATGGATCAAGAACATCGTGAAATGTCACAAATTTCTTACATTTGACCAGTTTCCAAGAAATAGGACAAAAGCTCAAACATTTGTCAATCATTTACTATCCTGACATTTGTTTTCCGTTTTTAAAATTGCAAAACATATTTTAAGATTTTCATTAGATTACAAAACCCCTAACTTCCCATTCAGAAACCTTTAGAAAGCATTTAGACCCTGCTCAGAGCCACAGATACCCGTACTTGACTCCACAGTTCTGCACCTGTAATGTGACGTGACAGCAGCACTGCCGGTTTTCTGTCTGGCTGCGTGTCAACGCACCACAGATTGTATCTCCCGCATCGTCTCATCCGAGCATCATCTCATCAGCAGCTGCACCAAAGCACATCCCCAGAGACTCTATTCCCAATTCAATTACATGATCACACATAAGAGGTCAATTCAAACATTTATTGGCAAACAGTCACTGCAAAACCAACCTGTTTTCTAGGCAAAAGAGGAAAAAAAGACCATTCTGTGAATTCATTTGTCTGAAATAACAGCAGGATTCTTGTTTATGAAACTCATCTAATCATATTCAGCTTTCATTGAGGTTGCTGCACACACAGATTCATGAATACACAGATTTAAGTTTTCACACTCTGCTTTTTATTGCTGTAAAACGTCTAAAAAACTGAAAAACATTATTTTTCCACTTATGGATAAACAAACAGAAGTGAGTAATGTCCACTGAGGCAGAGATCAAAAGAAGAAAGTGCTTATTTCTGCTGTGAAAGAAAAGCAATCATAAAACATATCTCATCAAAACATTTAATATCACATCAAGGCAGTCAGCTGAAAACAAAATCACTTGTCTTTCCTTTCAAACTGCAAGTCCTGCTAAATACTGTTGAGAAAAAGAGCCACGGAAAAAGACATGAAATCAAGAGGATGCAGAAATGTCTCGGTAGCTTTGAGCAAAAGAACATTTGTCCTTCAAAAGTCAGAAAAGTCCCAGAAGCCTTCAGTTTGGGGTTTTCTTTTGAGTAAAACCACACCAGAGATCACTGCAGCAATACTGTTATTCATTTGGATGTCTCTGAATATGACGAGACCGCAAACAAACTGGAAAGGTAGCACTGTGAGCGTGTTTGCCAATGTACAATACTCTTGTTTACAACCGTGATACTGTGGTATCATTGGCACCAGAGTAGTTTCATATGCGAATTTGGCAGAGGGATGAGAAAAAAGAAGAACGGTCAACAATATAACACTACATTTCTCAGCTCTGGCACGTCGCACAACACCGTTTGAGACTGTGCAAAGGAGACCGATTGAAACTATTCTGAAAAAAATCAAATAAAATGGACAACAGCGAGAACGAATGTGATGCAGACAGACATGATGAACTCAGAAGTACATGTCCTGGAAGAGGTTCTGACCCATCTCAATGTACGCCTCTTTCTCCTGAGCACTCATCTGTTCCACCAGCTCGGGTCTCTGGCTCACTTCCCTGTAAGGGAAAGGTCTTCCCCCTACCATAACCACAGGGTCGTCCCCGACCTCCTCAAACTCATCATCATCATCTCTGTCCTCCTCATCCTCTTGTTTTCCTGGTCGCAGGGCTGTAGCGTTGTGCATAGTGTGGGCTGGAAACTGAGGTGGCAAGTCTTCGTCCGATTCACTGGTATCACTGTCAGAGTCGCTGGCGTTAGCCACTGGAACGGTCGGTTTGGAGACGACAGCACTTCCTGGACCAACTCCACTCCTCTTCTCATGAATGAGGAGAGCCAGCATCACCTCCTCGTTCTCATCCTGTGCGGCTCCTCGTCCAGTAATTCCCTCTTGGGATACTATAGAGTCCTCGCCAGCTGGTGTGTAAAAATTGGAAGAGAAGAAGAAAAAAATAGGGTGAATTTAGATGCATAATTTCTTCACCATAAATGTGCTATACTTTCTAAACTCAATTTCTTTCTCAAGCCATAAGACAGCTTTACCAGACACAGTGTAATTTTTCAATGACAATCTTGCCTTCCAAATCCTCAAATTTCACCCACACTTCCACACCCATAAAGTATGATACATGCACTAAATTAACTGTACATTTGTTTTTTCTTCTCCTCTTCAATTAGTTTGAATATGCAAAAACGTTTTTTTTTTATATATATATCACAATTTGAATGGGTGAAAGCAAAGTTTTTCATTGAATCATGACTTCAAATTTATGTCAATCGTGCAAAGCTTTTTTATGGCTTTTAAAGTCCGGAAACCTGGAAAAGCACAAGAATAAGCCACACAGAACACTTTTATTGTACTCTTTTGTCTTTGTAGGAAAAATACAAATCAAATAAGGTCGGCTGCCTTGTAGCGCGCCGACATACAGCAGCGTTACACTACAGGCATCCCGTAGTTCAGGTCCAGATTCGGGGACCTCTCCCGATCCCACCCTTATCTCTCCCCAATTTCGCTTCCTGTCAGTTCTGATCTGTCCTACCATAATAAAGGCAAAAATGCCAAAAGAAAAATATTTTTAAAATGACAAAATAAGATTACGCAATTAAAAAAGCATGATTAGCAGTAGCCGATAAGATATTCTGCTATATATCTCCAAAATGTTAGGAATGACGATAGAATAAAATACCCCTTTAAACCAATTTGTGTGCTTGCCCATATAAATACAGACACTGTGCATTCAGACCCATGAGGTGTATAAACAATAGGCAAATCAAAAGTTGCATAAAAAAGTGTTAATATGCAACCATGACCACAAAAAACACATTCAAAATAGTCGATGTGACTCACGTTGCTTCAGAGCATCTGTATCGTTGTACGCCCCCTGCACTGTGCTTTCCGTCAGCCATACGGGCCTCTCTTTGGGGGCTTTTCCCTCAGTAGTCTGGCCAGGCTGAGGCTCCTGGTCTTCCATGCTGATGACCACATCCTGCGAGTAGAGGTCATACGATGAGCCTTTGTTTTTCCACACTTCCCGACCGGGTGCCCCTGCACCAACTCCTCCTGCGGCCAGGGCAGCCCGCTCCCGACTGTGGAAAATAGCAAAGGCGAATTGTTAGTATATATTTTAGTATAGAAAACGGCCATGTACATTCTTGATTGCTAGTGTTTTTGTAATAATTATTTATTATACAACTTTATATTTAAAATAATTAATAATCGTAATATTTTAGTTAGTCATTTTGTGTGCTTTTGTTATATTTTTTTGTTTTTATTTAATAGCTTTAGTTGAAAACAACACTGTCTCGTGTATAAAACTGGGCAGTTTAACTGAACAGGAGGTGCTGACCTCTGTTTTAGGGCTGGGATTTCTGACGGTTCGGGTTCCAGAAGATCATGGGACAGGTTGATGTTCTCCGTCTCTCGTAGCAATACATAGATAGGCTCGATCTGCTCGTTGAATCTCGCAACCAGAGTGCGGGCGTCTTTCTTTGGAACGGCCGATTCGTCCTCCTCTACTTCTGTTTGACAGAAGGTACAGCGGAACGTTCCTGTGTTGGAAAAAAGGTATTAAGCACACTTAATATCAAGCGTTGAAAGCGTAGCATTGTGCTTATCAACCCTTATTCTCAACCACTTCACCACACCACATCCATCATGTTTGACACCTCCAGGTCATTCGTTTTGGAAGTTAGAGCTCAGCAAAACTTTGTTAACTTAAGGGGCTTTATATCTCCAGTTTCCTGTTAGCCAGAGGCTGTGATTCAATGTCCCCTTTTCCCACAGACATGGTGCCAATTGTGGAGTTGGAGCAAATGCCCAATCTGGCCCCATATCCTTTGGCGTTTCCACCAGGCAGATTTGGGACTGAAAATTTGGCTGTGCTCACAAACCCACTGGTCTCGAACCAGGAACCACTAACATCAGTAGCCAGGGGGTGAGTAAATGTTGCAACAAATCAGTCCGGCTAAACAAGACGTTTTCATTATAAATGGCTACCTATGTTCTGGAATCGCCACTTGCTGCACACGGAGTCTAAAATAAAATGATTCATTTACAAACACAACACTGTTCAAAAGTTTGGGGTTGGATTTTTTTTTTTTTTTGAAGTTTTTGAAAGAACTAAACTACATTGCACTATATTGATTTTATTTAAAAAAAATACGCAGAAATTATCATTTAAAATTACTTTTTTTTTACCATATAAATTATGTATATTATTCAAAGCTGAATTTTCCTAATATGAAATAATCCTAATATGTCGATTCAGTGCAAAATAAAAATTTCTTATTTTAATAAAATGTTGTGCTTCTTAATATTTTTATGGACATCATGATATTTTTTTTTCAGTATTCTTTGATGAACAGAAAGTTCAAAACACAAGCACTTATTTTAGTTTTTTTGTAACAAATGTAACAAACATCCTTGCTGAATAAAATAATTAATTTTCAATTGTTTTTTTATATCAAAAACGTGTGGTTTTATTATTCTTAAAATAAAATATTTTATTGAAATAAAATCGCACTGCTAGCAAAAACGAAGAACATTTATATTTTAAGGGACTACGGAAAGAATCAGGGAGCGGTTCAATTACAGCTCAATGCCATCTAGAGGATGGTGCCAAAACCAAAACCACTGCTGACCATCTAATATTATTGAAACAGGAAAGAGGAAGGACAGTCACAGACACAAGGACAAACATCCACAAACACACATTCAGCCCCAGAATTCACTGGTGGTTCCATGACAAGCGAAGCTGGTCTGGTTTGCCATCTGCTGCTGAAGTTATTTACAGCCTTCTGACAAGAACACACACAGCAGGGCCCTCTGTACGAGTGTGTGGCGTACTCCAACTACTAGCTGAATAGACAATACATGCCTTGACATATTTTACATATGTGTGTACTTAGCATTCAATGGTCAGTCACAGATGGTGCTGATATTGTAACCTTCTTTTAATAGTAGTCTTTTATTTAGAATGTCATTCATCAGTGTTAGTAGATAGTTTTGCTATCATGAACACACACCAGCAATATGTTTTTTTTTACGCTGAAATACTCCCATGTTATATGCTGAGTGCATGGTGAAACAGCTTCCGAGTTTCCGGCCTCGAGGGTAATCAAACGAGTAAACGATTCGCCGCAATTTCCATTTTAAAAGCTTTGCTGGAAAGTTGACAACAAAATCTGTGAAGGCACTCCAGAAAAACAATCACCTCCAGCTAGGCCCTTTTACTACAGATGTCTTCTCTGTCAATACAGGAGGGGAGGGAAAAAATAAAACTATTTGACAAGCACAATGAAAGAAAGAAAGAGAAAAAGAGAAAGAGAGAGAGGTCACAAAAGCCCTGTCCAACGTGGTGAGAACAGCTAGCAGGATTTACCCCAGAGCCAAAGTCATCACCTCAAGCCTTCTACCTCGCAGAGACGTGCCACAGAGGATCATCAACGTGGAGATAGCTAAAATCTGTGCTCCAATACTGGATGTTCACATAGTCAATCATCAGCAAGTCACACATCAGCATTTCTATGACCATATCCACATCCACCGAGAGGGCATGAGACTGTTTGCAAAAACCATCAAGGTATCAACTTTGAACAGCCCTCAGAAAACACATCCGGACCGGGAGGAGAGAGTTGGCCAGTTTCCCAGCAGCTACGCCGCTGTAGTGGCACGAAGAGGCAGTTCAGACTCCAGTGACCATATCCAGATACAAAACATGCTGAAAATTATATGTGATAATCTATTAGCTTAAGCACACAATGGATCTATGGTCAAGAATGATCAATATTACTTAATGACTTATTCGTTTATTTATTTTACTTATTTACTCGTTTATTTTTAAATGTAACATTTGTAAAATGGATCCACTAATTGTATTTTTCTAGATTACATTTTTTTTATTAATTAATCCTATATATTTACATGATTGTGTCATTATTCTCATCATTACAATATTTAAAAAATGTCATTGTTTAAAATAACATGTTATAACATTCAAAGGATGTTCTTTTCAGCTTTTGGGGAGAAAATTACAAACTCCGATTTTGTTAATATTTTATATAGTTTAGATATAATTATACTACTTGAGACATGGAGTCGTTTAGACTCCTCCAAACTACAGAGAGCTACGTATACCATCAATCAAACAGCCTAATGTTAAAAACGGAAGAGATTTAGGAGGAATAATAGTTTGGTTCAAAGACCACCTGTGGCAGAATAGTCAGCCTGTGAAACAAGGAAAAACACATATTTGGATACAATTTTAAAAAGAGATTTTGTGTTTAGATAAGGACCTGTACCTATGTGCCACATATATCCCCCACATGAATCGCCTTATTACAATGAAGACCTCTTCTCAACCTTACAGTCAGAGATCATATACTTTCAGTCTCTAGGCCCAGTTCTGTTAATGGGGGATCTGAATGCAAGAACAGGGAGAAGCGGACTGCATTAATTCAGATGGAGATAAATATATTAACAGTTCGCATACGTACCAACAAAAACGTTTTACTAAAGCACGACAGAATTATGACAACACTGTAAACAGACATGGAAAGCTCTGTAAAAGCCTGGGTCTATACATAGTTAACAGCAAAACAAAGGGTGATTCTCTGGGTCGACTCACCTACTGCTCCTATCTGGGCAGCAGTACAGTAGATTACACCATTACAGATCTAGACCAAAGTCAACTATTTCACAGTAATGCCACAGCTACCGTTATCAGATCACATAGTCCTTAGTCTGAACAGGTCAGTGAATCTTCTGCCATCTTCAGAGAAGAAGGTTAAACTGTACCCCCTCCCCTCCAAATTTATCTGGAGTAAAGACAGCCCTGACCAGCATGAAGCCGAGCTCCCCTCATGTGGAGAACATGATAGACTAATTATACTGACTTCATTTGGTGAAGAGAAGAAAACAATCAATTTAGCAACAGAACAATTAATTAAAAACATTTCTACAGTTGTCAGAAAAGCCCTGAGAAAAAGAAAGCATTACAGATGTAAAAAATAAATGGCTAAAGCTGGTTGGTTTGATAAAGAATGCCAAAAACTACGAAAATAATTACGATCATTATCAAATAAAAAACAAAGAGACCCTGCAAACCAACAGACACGAGCCACATATCAACAAACCCTTAAAATATACAAGTCACTGCTAATACAGAAAAAAGCTGATCACATGAAAATAAAGCTCAACAAGATTGAGGAGGCAGTCGATCAAAATTATTTTTGGGAATTATGGAATAATTTGGATAAATCCAAAGAAGCTAAACAAATTCCCATCCACGACCCAAACATCTGGACTGAACATTTCGGAAAACTATATTCACAGAATGAACCAACCCTTACCCAAAAACATCTGACCTCCAAATTACATGACCTAGAATTCACCACAAAAGAGCAGCTAAACCATTTAGACAAACCCATTTCATTAAATGAACTAATAGGCAGAATCAAATCCCTAAGAAAATTTAAATCCTGTGGCTTAGATGGAATATCTAATGAGATGCTGAAACATGCAGCTCCAAATTGAAAGATGCTATTCTGAAATGATTCAATCTCGTATGAAAATCAGGACACTATCCTGAAATCTGGAAAGAAAATCGAATAACTCCAATTTTTAAACAAGGTGAAAAGTACGACCCAAACAATTATAGAGGCATCACAGTCAGCACTAACCTCGGAAAACTATTTTGATACATTATTAATGAAAGGTTAGTTCAGTTCGTTCAAGAACACAAACTTCTAAACAACTGTCAAATTGGATTTATGCCAAAACAGAGAACATCAGATCACATTTACACACTCCACACACTCATACAAAAACACATTCAGCAGACATAATAACAAGGACAAATATTTGGTTGCATCATTGATTTCCAAAAAGCCTTCGATTCGGTATTGCACAATGGAATTTTCCTAAAACTTATCCAAAGTGGAATAGGAGGAAGTACAAATGACATCATAAAGGAATATAAAATGGGAACAAATGCGGTGTCAAAATCAATGACAAACAGATTATTTCAGTCAGACCAAAGGAGTCCATCAAGGCTCCAGCCTCAGACCGACTCCATTTAATATCTATAATAACGAACTGGCATCAGCACTTGATAAGTCCTCTTGTCCTGGTCTGACCCTCGAGGGCAGAGAAATCAAATGCCTCCTGTACTCAGACGATCTTCTGTTGTTATCGCCTCATGAAGAGGGGCAGCACCCAAAGCCACTCCATTTTGGAAAAGTACAGTAATGATTGGGCCTTACCGATGAACATAGACGTAAAAAATCATGATCATTCAGAAAAAAAATATGAGTTTACAAAATGGTAAACAATTCTTAATCATGTCACCTGTTATAATTATTTGGGTCTGACAATCTCAGCCTCTGCGCAGTTCAATACCCCCAAATTTAAACTAAACTATGAAACACGGGACAAAAACCCTGTTGAAATATTCCACCTTGAGTTCTGCAAAAACATCTTGGGAATTGACAGAAACGCCCCAAAATCTGGGCTACAGGGCAGAACTGGGCAGATTCTCTCTGCTCTCTGAAATCCAGAAGAGAGCAGCAAAGTCGACAGATAGCTACCATCACAGTGCTTTCACTTATCAGCAAAAACACCCATAGAGTGACCCCAAGCACTATTTAGTGGAAAATCATCAACTAAATTCCACAATTGGGTGTAAACATTCAAAAGTTAAAGAAACTGAACAAAAAATATCCCAGGAAGCATACATTCATGATAGGCAGCAGAAATGAACTCAAGTAAAATAAATTAACTTACTTCCAAAGAATAAAATCTAATTATAAATCACCTGAGCATTATTAAAGACTATGATCAGAGAAAGCTGCTGTCAAAGTATCGTCTGAGTGTGCACGGCCTGTGTGTAGAGACGGGCCGACACAAGCAGAGCTTTGGCAACATTGTGAATCTTGCTGATTCATAGGGGATCAAATACTTATTTCACTCATTAAAATGCTAATCAATTTATAACTTTTTTGAAATGCGTTTTTCTGGATTTTTTGTTGTTTTTAAAAGAAAAGGAATAACATTCAGGTGAAGGGAAGATAAAAAAAGGTCTCTGTCACTTTTGACACAGCTCCAGAGGAAATATCGACAAGCCCGGAGTGCAGAGAACAATTTTACTGTAGCCCTCCTAGTCAGTCAGTCTGTCTGCCTGTCCTCTCTCCCTCTTACACACACACACACACACACACACACACACACACACACACACACACACACGCACAGGCGATAAGAAATGCAGAGATAACAGGCTGCATTTTAAATGTCTAAAAGATGATGCAATATAAAAAGGCATTGAAACACCATGCATTGTAGAAGGGATACAAAGCAGATGCATTGTAAGGGGCCGTTCACACAGAATGCATTTGCATTTTACAGCACTGTCTTTCCATTATATGTAAACATGCACTAAACTGTATTTGACCGTCAGAATTGTATTTGAGTCTACACACAAATGCAGTACTAAGAAACGCAGCATTGGAGAATTTCAACTTAAAAAAAAATGGTACTTTTCACATTTTTAAACAAAAATAATTTTCCCCCCAATATTTTTCTATATAAACATGAGCTAGATGACATCTTTGACCATTGAGTTCACGTTCACGTCTTTCGCAGCATCTTGCATGTGAAACTGCGTTATAAAAATATGCCAGTACAGTTTTAAAGGTACCTTGTATTTTTTCTTCACTATAATGCACCGCATCTCACATTTTTAAAAGCAAAGAAAAGGTGTATGAGCGCTGCATTTTTAAATTGACGTCAATGCATCTTGTGTTCTTTTCCTTTCTGCCGTTACATCTACATCTGCTGTTTTTAAACATAAGAATGCATTCTGTATCAACTTTAACAGAGTCTAAAAAGGCTTTGGTCATTTGCGTTACAGAAGTAGCATGATGCATCTCAGTGATCAAATATGTATGTGAACAAAAAAAATGCTGGAACGGAAAACATTATAACACTAAAGTGACAGACAGAAAGGAAGTTCACTAGCTCAGAAAGGAAGCTTTACTATTTTTTTCCAAAAACAGGTACTGGACCACAGGGATGTTATATTAAAGGGTTACTCCAATCAAAATGAACATTTCATCATTAATCACTTACCCCCATGTCGTTCCAAACCCTTAAAAGTCACAGTCACAATCCTGCTGGTTTTCATCCAAAATATCTTGACGATATCTTGACGAACGAAGCTTTTAAGGGTTTGGAACGACATGGCGGTAAGTGATTAATGACAAAATTTTCATTTTGGGGTGGAGTAACCCTTTAACAAATACATTTTTTTCCCCGTTTTTCTTTTTACATGCCATTAGATGCTCCCAACCATAAGAATTCTGCAAATCAAATCTAAGACAATTAGCAATATGGCACATGCACACACTGTGGTTGTAATCTTTGTTTTCAGTCAAAGTGTGCACTGGGTCTGTGCGTACGTACACTGTCGGAATGATCTAAAGGAACATGGCGCGGCGCTGTTAGCGTGTAGGCATACATTAAGGACTCTGTCGGGGAAAAGTGGGCTGGTGTCTTTGTGTTGATAGTTTTTGTATTATCTATGAGATATGAATAGGTCTGGTTTAAATTACATAGCACTCACTTCAGTGATTCAGAGCTCTTTTGAAAACAGGACGGCGCTTTGTTCAGTCGTCTACGCCAAAGAACAAAAGGACTTTTGTGATCAGCCCTTAAAAGATGAATCCAGCATCATTTCAGCATTTGAGAGAGGAGAACGCTTTTTCATGATGGGGTCTGAGCAACTGACAAATGTACCACACTGACTCTAATTGCAGCAGCACCAATGCAATAATAATAATTACAATAAAAATATAGTTAACTGTTCTCCTTTGGAGGACTGTATATAGATTAGGAATGCAACGATACCATTTCTTCAGAACCGATCCGATCCTGAAAATTCTGAGTATCTGCCGATACCAATCCAATCCAGCACAGTTTTTTTTAAATCGATGTAGAATTTCTATACTTCTCTGTGTTGACCTGATCTTCACTCTTTTGTGTGTTAAACACAATCTATTACATATAGATAACTAATAACATAAAAATATATAATCATAATATATGACAAATACTATTATAATCAAGGCTTGTGGATAATTCAGCAGCAAAAGGTACTCTAGAAAAAATCATGGGTGCACAATTTTACAAAAACCTAGTGAAACATTTTTATTTACAAATAAAAATGAATAAGTGTAGGACTAAATCTGGTAAAATGGTACACATTGCTCTTTGTATTGTTGTAAAATACAGTCATGAAAAACAAGCAAATGCATTTATATATAAATACATAGCCTACTATAAAATCAAAAAGACATTTCGTTTAAATCCATTGCACAGTAATGAAGGCAGCAACATATGATAGATAAGACAGAACAAGAAAGACATTTAATAATCTTTCATTGCGCAAAAGTATTATAAAACAAAAGGCTCCAATACAGAGAACCAACACAGAGTCACAGCACGCAGGCTGCGCAACCCTCCGAGTCCACGCAGAAAAGTTCAAAGTACAAAGGGAAAAGATATTAATACATAGTTTATTAAATCTGTGCATTAGTTTATTGAACCTTTCAGTTTTAAACCTCAGTTATTGTGCGCTCTTGAAGAGAGTTTGACTGCAGTAACCGAACGTCACACGCAGTTTGAATGCTGAACAGAGGATGACAGACAGACAGCCGCAGCGGAGAGAAGTGTTTACGTGAACTTGAATTTAACGACTTAAATATTCATCTGTACCTCAGATTAAACTATGGAACAGCTTCAGAACACTTGAAATATAGTGCACGAAAACTTTATGGTGCTTTATGATGTTTTTGTTCCTTTCGTGGGGCTCAACAATAACACAGAATGGTATACACACAATATCGGATTTGTCTGACCGAATCTCGTTTGACCGATATCCGATCCGCAGAAAATGACTATATCGGAACCGATACCGATCCGGAGTATCGGATCGATGCATCCCTAATATAGATGACTTCTATAAACTGTTCTGGATTCAATACAAGTTAAGCTCTACAGACAGCATCTAAAACCAGATTCAGAAAGGATTAATTTTCTGGACAGAATGTCCAAAATCACTATCACCCATCATCAGTAATTCACACTGGATTTGCAATGTCTGCAGAAAATACCCAGATTGGCATATTTACTACATTTATGCGAAGCTGTTGGAAATTACTTGGGGTTGGAAAGATTTTATTTTGGACCGAAGTCTCTTATGCCAACAAAGGCAGAATTTATTTGATCACAAATACAGTAAAAACTGTAAAATGTATAAATTTTATAAAAATATAAAATGTTCTCTATATTAATACATTTTAACAAGTTATTTATTCATGTGATGGCAACATTGAATTTTGAACAGCAATTACTACATTCTACAGTGTCATGTGATCCTTCAGAAATAATATGCTGATTTGCTGCTAAATAAACTTTTCTTATGTTTCCTGAACACCAAATGTTGATTAAGCTGCGCTGCTTAATATATTTGTGGAATTCATGAATCACGATACATTTTAGATGAATAGAAAGTTTAAAAGAACAGCAATTATTTGAAATAGAAATATTACTTTTGATCGATTTAATGTATGCTCTTTTAATTAAAAGTACTTTATTTTTAAATATTACTGACTCTGAACATTAAACAGTAGAAAATCATGTCTATAAAATACAATAAAACTGGTGATATAAGCAAGCCAGTAAGCCTTTACATTGAAGTCTTGAATCAACAAGACAAGAGACAATTGATTCACGTCTCAATCTTATTTGTCTGTTAGAAAAAAAAGTTATAACATGTGTGGGCATGCTTACAATTCTAAAAATTAGCTTTATTTTAAAATGAATGAATGAATTAAATTAATACAATGCTTGTGTTAAATAAAACACAGTTGCTTCATCTTTTACATGGGTAATATCAAATGCATTAAGAAATAACCTAAACAATTAATTTTAGATGCTTTTTTGGTAGTTCAATTACTCTAAAATTAAATTATCTGCATTAGGGCCAAGGTTATATATGACATGCATCATTTTAAATAAAGTGCTCACTGATTAAAGCTCTCAGAAAAAAAGAAAAAAAAAATTCTGGTCTCTTTTCATTGACCAACATCCACTCCAGGCAGGTGCAGGACTAAGGAAACAACAATATTTAAATGTCTGAAAATAAGCTAATTCACTAGCTTTTCCTGATTATTGATAGAATGCAATATGCCAAACATAATACAAATAATCAGCCATTGAAAAACCCATATTTTTTTTATCTACATATTAGGTGGTTATGGCAATGCTATATGCACACGTGTGACTCAAATGTAAGACTAGAGACAGATATAACAAAAATTAGGCAGCGTGCCATGAATACATGCTGATATAGGATCAGCGAGTGACTTATTACCATGCAGTGCTGACCTGTCAGATCACCTTATCTCCCCGAACACCTCAACAATCAAAGAGATTTTCATAGATCAATTTTCTTTGGCTCATCGAGGGGGACCTAGATGCGCTTGACCAATCAGATCAATACACTCTCCTGTTCTAAGACACAACTAAGCCACTTAAGCACAAAAGGCAGCACGGGATGAAAACAGCCAATTGCAAAACATCCACATTTGAGCCCACTCGGAGGACAAAGAACACGGAGCATCATGAAACTCATATTTAGAAAATCCTTTCAGGGATACTAGTCCAGGAGAGAACATGGGAAATAAGTGCGTGTACAATAGCAGGGTCTACACAGGGTTAGGTGCTTCATCATTGGCTGTTCTTCTGCTCTATCCTCGCCAATCCTCCTGATGTGTATCCTAGCAACTGCTTTGCCTCCCTACCTGCCAGTTTGCTTTAAGCGGAGGTGAGGGTGAACACATGCCACGTGCTCTTTACCTGCCTTTCTATTCCTCATCACTCACCTCTTACACTGCTCTCAGTCGTCCAACGCTTTCTCTTATTTCTGTTCCTCTCATGCGTCCATCACTCTCTTAAACATATGTTTTCTGTACAGAAGAGTTCCTCCTGTGTCAGGTACAAGACGGCCTTCATAAGCCCTATGCAAGACTCTTATATAAATGTAGGGCTCACTCATAAAAAAAAGACATGAAGTCAGGGACAAACACAGAAAAATAGTCCACATTTAATCATTAAACTAAACACAGCTCCCCACAAAACCTTAATCAGAATCATACAGTGAACAATGTAGTCACTTACAGTGCTTGAGCTGTGTGTTTATGATTAACAAAATATAATGACTAATAAGAGTCATTTTGTTCAGGAATCGGATTTAAAGTTTTGAGCTGTTTTGGTTCTCTAGAAAAAAAATGGCTCATACAAGTAATTTGTTCAGTAAGTGTCACTAACGATTATTTTGGTAATTGAGTAATCAGTCGATTATTCTGATGATTAATTGGGTACTCACTCAGATCATTTTTGTGAAAATAAAAACAGACCTAAGTAAACAATACACTTTAAATGACTTAAAATACACATTTAAAAGCAATGAGGCAGTAACAATTGGTTCAAATAAAATATCAAAAGCAAGTAATCATATGGAACAAAACAATTAAAATACACAATGTAATGATATAATCGTAACTTATGTACATTATGTATCATCAAATGCATGCAGAGGGCGCTAACTGCCTGACGATTGTTTTTACTCTTTACAGCGCAATCATTGCTTAAAATACTGACAGTGACAAAACAAATATGAATTAAAATGTCCACTTAATCTTTTAAATTTGGCCACATCTTTATGATAGAAATACTACAGCCACTGTCATTTCTTGATCAAGAACATGTGGACATCAAAACATGCAAACTCAGAGCAAGGGTTTAAACTTATTTTGAAGTCGTCTGTGGCATGCGTCACTTCCAGTATTTTGCTAGTTAATCAACACGGGTAAATTGCAATCGAGGGTTTTTTCGAATTTCGAATATTCGTCAAATTTAAAATAAAAAAACCCATTCGAATGCAATACGTTGCATTTCGAATTTTAGGTGTGCGTCAGGCAGACTTATCAGTGGTGCACAAGATGTTGGTAGTTGTGATTGCATTTTAATGCTTTTTTTTAGCCTACTCAGTTGACCCCAATGGATACGTTGTTCATTCAAAATACTGCGGAAAAAGAGAACATCAGAGATTATGTTGTTTACGTCTAAACTGAAATCAAGTCATTCACACAGAACGCATATTTTGCGCATTTTCTAGAGGGACATCTATCAGCGTTGCACTCGCGTTTTGCAAAAGAGAGTCAGATATTTAGAAAGTCATTTCAAATTATTTTAAGTTCAACTTTGAAAAAACATTTCTCAAAACTTAATGGCGGGACGGGTCTCGTTCCGTGCTTTGTATTAAACTGTGTACATGTACTTTTGTTTCTAACTTAATTATATGATTAAACATTATTTTAAATAGTATGCAAATTTTTCAAAAGGTAGTTGTGTTATTTTATGCTTTGAAGAACCGTGCATTAGTAATATTTTGCTTAATGTGCCCTCTTGTGGCCTCAGAAGAGAAGCAAAAAAAAATATTTCCCCAAACTGAAATTATGCCTTTTAAAATCTAATATAATTTGTATAGTAAAGTAAAGTACAAAAATCGAATTTAGTTTTTCAGCCATTTTAACACCCCTATTATGGAGTAAACAATCTTTTCAAAAAAATCCTGTGCTCTTTTTAACACACCACCGCTGGTGTCTTTTTCTGCAGCTCAGAGCGTATTTTCAAGTTGAAAAAAATGCCCTACTTCAAGAGCCTTTTTGACAGTTGACCAATGACAATCGAGAGGCGAGTCGTTTCCATAACAAAAACAACAAGAAAAAGGAGCATCCAACTGGAGCTCCTGGAATAATTGTTGGAAGCACCATACAGTTTCTTTCCCCATATAATGTCACGCTCCCACAAAAGTTGTTGTGAACCGAGATTACCCTCCCCTTAACTTCAATAGCCACCATTAACTTCAAAAGCCGACATTTCTGCAGCACACAGAGCTAGACTACCATTGCAGCTGTTGTTATAGCAACAAAAGACGCCCTCGGCTGCTATTTGTAACCAAAACCCTGCCAGATTTTTATTTTACTAAAAAAGCGCTCGTCAACTTTTTCTAGTCAAAAAAGATGCCAAGTGTGAACACGCCCTTATGATGTTAAAACACTACTGAAAAAACACTGGCTGCATCCGAATATGCTTACTTCCTTACTATACAGTATAGTAAGCAAAAACAGTGTGTGAAGTAATATGTGTTCATAAAAAAGCAGGCAAAAAGTAATTTGCTACTTCTGAAATGCGCATCTAATGATAATGGACGCTTTACTGTCCCATGAGGCCACGGGAGAGGATTTGAGAATTGCAGTGAAGCGACTTGACTAATGCTGCAGGTCACATGATGACAACATGATAAATGTAGTACAATTACTTTCCTATTACACACATTTATATTACACAGAAAATACTTTTTTAATGGTTGAAAAGTATTTATTCAGACAAAGTACCTATTCTGAGACAAACAGTGTTCCATCTCCCATTCCTTGGGTAGCACTGCCAATAGAATTAAAATATGCAATAGAATTTTACAGTACACGTTAAACTGCTGATGACCACTTATTAAAAAAAAGGATACCTAGTCATCATGTTCGCTTGATAACTGCAGATACCAGAAAAATACTATTTGCAAAACATTGTTTATATGGAGCAACTCAACACTCAGGAAAATTCAGAGGTGGAAAGAGTACAAAAATATTGTACTCAAGTAAAAGTACCATTACATTACTGAAATTTTACTTAAGTACAAGTAAAAGTACCAGTCTAAAAATATACTCAAGTAAAAGTAAAAAGTAGCTCATTTAAAATTTACTCAGAGTAAAAAGTACTTAGTTACATTTTAACAATGAGAGGGAGGAAAAAATGGGAAAGACCAAAGGTGTCAAACTCAGTACCTGGAGGGCCACAGCCCTACACAGTGTAGATATTACCCTAATTAAACACATCTGATACAGCTAAACTAATCATTTAGGCTTATTTGAAAAACTACATGGTGTGTGTGTTGGAGCAGGGTTGGAACTAAACTCTTTAGGGCTGTGGCCCTCCAGGAACTGAGTTTGACACACCTGGGATATGGGCCTATAAATCTCAAACTAGGTGTTTTTAATTAAAGGAATCAGTTATTTAGAATAATAACACATTTAGGCTGTTACCAGGGAAATTAAATCAGTATCAACAAAATGAATCTTTGCAATGCAGAGGAAACGCAGAAGCTTCATCTGAAGTGGCGTATATGTATTACACACTGACATGAATGCATTTAGCCTGCAGTTACAAATGCAGAAATAATGTTTTGATAAATAAGACATAAAATATGACCCTGAACCACAAAACCCTAAGGGTCCATTTTCCTAAATTGCGATTTATACATCATCTGAAAGCTGAATAAATAATATGTCCATTGATGTATGGTTTGTTATGATCGGACAATATTTGAAAATCTGGAATCTGAGGAAGCAAAAAATCCAAATATTGAGAAAATTCTCCTTTAAAGTTGTTCAAATTAAGCTCTTAGTTTTGATATATTTACAGTAGGAAATGTACAAAATATATTAATGGAATATGATCTTTACTTAATATGCTAATGATTTTTGGCATAAAAGAAAAATGTATAATTTTGACCCATACAATGTATTGTTGGCTATTGCTACAAATATACCCCAGCGACTTATGACTGGTTTTGTGCTCCAGGCCAGGGTCACAAATGTTAAATAGTCATTTGAAATAAAAAAATTTAAAGATACTTTAAATGTTAAATTAGAACCACCAGTAGGTGTCAGCAAGTCACTGATAAGTGAGTCATTGCGATTGAACAGAATCATTTAAACGGTTAATACATTCAGGAACAAAACCCGTCATTGCTCAGAGTCAGAGACGCAAACTGTGCTATGGTGGCTGTGTTTGGTATTATTTTTGTTGTCGAAATAGAGCAAAAACAGGCAATATGGTGACTAAAACGCAAGTCTCTTAATTAACTTATGTTTTTTGAACTGTTGTAAAAAGAAAAACTACAGGCATTCTTCATGTGATGTTGACTTACTATATTAAATTATATAAATATATACATTTTCTGCTTCTATATCTTCGATTTTGTGATCATTCTAAAGCATTTTAACAGGACTGAATCACGCAGTGAAGAAAGCAGTCCAGAATGCACGCGGATTAGTCTAATCTAACGTTACTAGATTTCACGGCACACTGTTTAGAGTGTTTTGTTTGGTTTTGAGCAAAATACTGATAATGTCAAATCGCACATCGTTAAAACAACAATTACTATATTATCTCAGATGATATTGCACACCCTGCACCACTGTCTTTTGGCTCATTTGTGCAAAACCGTCAAAGCTTCATTTTAACCACCAATGCAATGATGCAAGTATTTACCTCACCTCTACATGCTTGCGAAGGGCGAGTGTCGAGATGTTATAAGCTGCTAGTTCGGTCTCCCGAGGCAAACACAGCTTACACTGCATAATAGAGCATGAATATGGCCAGGGGTTCACTTAATTCCTTCGAGTTCAACTTCAGTAGAGTACGACGGGGTTTGGTTTTCAGCTGGGTCTGCACCATTAACGCCTGTCTTGTCCGTCTGATCTTTCTTGTGATTTTGGCGCCAGTTTTCTTCTTCTGCCCATTATTTACTGCAGTTGTTTCCACGGAGCGATTTTTTTTTTTACTCAGTAACGAATGTGTTTTAAAATGTAGCGAAGTACAATACTTCACACAAAATATACTTAAGTAAAAGTAAAATTACAGATAAAAAAAATTACTTAAAAAAGTACAAGTACACAAAAAAGCTACTCAATTACAGTAACGCGAGTAAATGTAATTCGTTACTTTCCACCTCTGGGAAAATTGTAGGTAATGCATATCTTAAAGCTTCTCCATCTACAAAAGCAGTGCCTTAAACTACAATTTACAGTTTTACAAATCCTACTGCACACATTTTATTACTGAAGAATTGCTTTAATAAAATTATGAGAAGCGGATTTCTGTTAAAGCCCTCTGGTTTTCTTGTCTGCCAGGCATCCATTGTAAGTCCATTACTGTTAACATTTCCTGTTCGTTTACACTGAGGTTTGAAAATAGCATAGATTATTCCTTTAATTGATGAAAGCACATTAATGTATTTTTCATTGGGCCTAAGTATTCAGTCAATTACCAACAAACACTGCTCAAATCTCTTTTCATAGCCTTTAAAGGTTTTACGAATGTAACACACTTTCATGCGCATTAAAAAACAGACGTATTTGAAGAGTGATATTCATGACCCTATAAGGACGAGTCTTCAGTGTTCAGTGGTGTTGAGAGACTGTTCTTCAGACTTTCTTCTCATTTATCATTATCTGAACACAGAATAGGTTAGATCAATTATACATGATTCAAGACAGCTGGAATGGACTCAAACACACACACACAAGTTTTGCTGGGTTCCGTCCATAATAAAAGCTTTTTAAACAGGCAGCAGTGTTGCTCCTTCTCTGAAACCATTATAACACAAGTCACGTCAAGAGCAAGCAGTTGCGTGTATGCCTTTGCTAAATAACAATAAATCAGCAGCTGTTGAAGTCAGAAGTGTAAGAACAGTAGGCACAGAAGCAGAAAGGCATATGAATATGATTGTCAATGCGATGTGCTAATCCTTACAGGCCCGCCTCTTCGAGATTACAGCCTGTTTATTTTTAAAACTATTAATAAAAAGTTTTCATTTCCATTCCTGTCTGTGATTACTGTCTGCAAACTGACTCAATTCAGCATTCAGTCTCCAAGTTGAGGTTCATTCAAGTGTTTGAAAACATTTCAAAGTTTGACCTCTGCTGCCATCCTGTGTCTGAACACAGTTCTGCCAAAGTGTGGATCAAGCGACTTCAATTCATTTATCACTCACTTCCAGATTACAACGTACTTCCCAAAAGTGGGCAAAGAGATAAAGATCAAACACAGACTTATATGAAAAACATTGTGCACTTCCTAATTAGGGATGGGTCACGATTATCGAATATTCGAATATTCTATTTAATTATAGAATATCGATTAGGTTGTGCGATTATTTTCTAAAGGTGTACCAGGGCTTGACAATAAAGACTGTCCGATGGCGTGAAGGACGCTCGGATTTGTCACATACCAGTTCGGGCCACTGCAGGTGGTCACTAAATTGTATTTGCATGCGTTTTTAAGCCTTGTTTGTTTAAAAATGTAAGCGATTAAAAAGCATTTGGGCGCGAAAGACAACTCCTTTAAGTACATGCGCGTTGTGTTCTGTTCTGTGTGAACAGCGCGAGCACAGACAGACGCGTCTCTGACACGCGCGAGCAGCCTGCACGGGCAAATACATGAAGAATGCCAAACTACCTCTCTTGGCAAGTAACTTTAGCAATAATTAATCCATATTGAATTTATATACTGGAGTACAGATGCACAGATCAACAGGATATTTGTTTGTTTTATTTTAGAGCATCTTCTGTTCCGTGCTTGCACACAAACTGCACTGTCGGCACTCGGGCGGCACACAACCACGCCGGAGAACGAACTTCTCATACGTGC